>CACKRE030000766.1:13912-48286 GCA_902602495.3 Ectocarpus sp. CCAP 1310/34
GGCACAACGGCATTTTTTCTCACGTGGGTGTATTTGCCAACAACCTGCCCTGACATGTCACAATACCCTCGTCTCTTGCAAAATTTGTCGCGCAGGACGAGGCAACCGGCTGGGGGCAAAGAGTCAGAGACTGCAAGGAAAGGGAAACGGCCTCAACGCACCGCGGGGGGGGGGCGGCGCAGGTGCACTGGGGCTGGGCGGCGGAGGCACCGCGGGGGGGGGGCGGCGGAGGGGCCACGTGGGGAGGCGGCGGAGGTGCCGCGGGGGACGGCACAGGTAGTGTCGCCAAAAAATTCCGGGTGTCCAAGCCAGGACGGGACACCGGCAACAACAAGTTATCGATGACGCAGCGATTGCAGATTGTCAAGGAGGTCCAGGAGGGGGGCAATGAGGAGCATGGTTGCTGCAAAGTGGAACGTCGGTACTTCGTACATCAGCAAGTTGATGANCTTAGATCAGCATACAACTTGGTTGTCTATATTTACGCCTCACCCTTTCGCCCCTACACCTCCTCCCACTCTCGACCAAGCTGCTGGAATGGGGGTTCGACAAGCTCTAGTCCACCTGTTTCAAGCTGGCCGACTGAACACACAACCAATTCAAGGGAGAGTTTATCGAAACCATGTCGCTGCTGTTTTTTTTTTGTCTTTCCCGACGCAGGCAATCAAGATTGGCGTGAAGTGGTTCGATGATCCAGGCCCAGGCCTTGAAGATCGCGGCGCAGATGGGGAAGACCAACTTCAAGGCGACCAACGGCTGGCTACATCGCTTCCTGAAACGCTACAGCTTCACTCACGTCCAATTGCACGGAGAAGCTGGCGACGTGGACAAGCAGAAGGTCGCAGAGGAGATCGACAGGATTCGTGAGCAGCTGCAGGTGTTCGACGTCGAGTTCATTTTTGTCATGGACGAGACGGGACTTTTCTTCCGCTACTTCCCGAGAGGTACATACGTCACGAGGGGGGAGGCCGCCGCCGCCGTCAACTGCAAAACGGCGCGGGGATCGAAGGCCATGAAGGCAAAGGATCAGTGCACGGTGGCCGCCTGCTGCAATACGACCGGGTCTCTGATGGTGCCGTTGGCCGTCATCAGCACGTCGAAAAAACCGATGGTTTTCCGCCACGTCCACAAACCGCCATGTCCCTACTTCGCCCAGGAGATTGCCTGGATCGACGCAGCCTTTTGCCAGCGGTGGTTTGACGAAGTCTTTGTCCCCTTCGCCAAAGGCAAGACCTCCAAGAAGGTGGCCCTCTTGTAGGACAACTGCCCCGGCCACAAGATCAAAAGCAACGACCCGCAGATCGTCATCTTCGTGCCTCCGAACGTCACTTACGTCTACCAGCCCATGGACATGGGCATCCTGTTTGTACTCAAGTGCCAGTACAAGACCGAGATGGTGGCAAGGCTGGCAGACCTCATCGAGGACTGGGACACGTCCGTGCACGAAAAATCCAAAGGTGAATTCAAAACAACAATGTCGGGGAGCTCTTTGTTACAGTCGTCGCAGGTCTTGCGAAGGCTCTGAAAATGGTGCTCTTTCAACTGTTTGTCGAGCTGGTTTTAACATTAGCCCTTTCATCCGTCCCTGTCTTTCGTTTCGGCAGAGGGTGCCGGGGCCTCAGCGATGCAGGACAGGCGACAATGCTGGACATCATGGAGATCTGTTCCCAGAAGTGGCGTAGCTTCGACGTTCAGACGGTCATCAGGTGCTGGCCTAAGGCTAGCATCCTTCCCAGGGAGCACTGCAACGTTCTCAAGGGCATGGACACGCGGCTTGACCGAGAGGACAAGGACGACGCGGCAATCATCGACGGTCTTCGTGGCATGGTCTCAAAAATGTCGATGCCAGCTAGCGGAACGGACAATAGGGCCATGCCGCGAGTGTTGACGGACAACTTGTTTGTCGAGAAGGGCACAGATCTCACAGAGCAGGAAGTCCGAACGGCGGTCAAGATGTGGCTTACGGTAGAGGACGACCCCGAGGTGTTGGAAGAGGAAGTGGAGTTGGAACTGCAGGCAGTAGAGTGGGATCTCGCCGGCTTAGAAATGGACGACGACGTATCGAGCGAAGAGGGCGACGGCAACGGCAGGCCGGAGTCGTGCATAACCTCGTCCCTCACCTAAGGCGAGGTTATCTCTCGCTTGGAGGACGTTCGATCCTATTTGTACGCGAAGGGAAGGGGTGGCGAGTACCGTGAGACGCAGTACCTTGTTTCGAAGGCCGTTCATTCGTTTACTCATGAAACTCAACAGAGGCGTAGAGCCAAGCCGCGGGGGNTAAGGCGAGGTTATCTCTCGCTTGGAGGACGTTCGATCCTATTTGTACGCGAAGGGAAGGGGTGGCGAGTACCGTGAGACGCAGTACCTTGTTTCGAAGGCCGTTCATTCGTTTACTCATGAAACTCAACAGAGGCGTAGAGCCAAGCCGCGGGGGGAGGTTCAGGGAACTCTTCGCGATATGTGGAGGGAAAAGCTGTCAGGGTAGCTTGGTCTCCGCCGGGACAGTTATATGTATGTTCCTCGGTGCGACGCTGAAATTCGCTTGATTTTTTTGTGGTTCACGAGAATGAGATAAATATATTTCTACTTGGATTTTCCTCCTTCTTCCGCTGCCAGCGAAGCAGTGCATTAGTTGGCCAAATTCAAACTTGTGTGCTGTGTGTAGTTGTGTTCAACACGTCCCCGACTGCTGCACATCTCACTTCAAGTATTATAAACATGTTCGACGTCAACAAACGTAATCAATTTTGCTGCGTAGACTACTGGTGTTTGGCAAACCATGTTCGTTCACAACATGCCCCGAATCATCACGATGAAAAACTCGCCGCCAGAGGCTGCATGTTGTGGGCGGCAGAGTCTTACGCTACAAGTAGTCTACTACATAAGAGAAATTCATGGTTTCACCAAGTTTCACGTTCAAATAATACGACATACGGGACCATCACCGTGGATAGTGGACGTTGAAAACGTCTTGCCGCCCGAAACTACAGTAGCTACGTGAGTGAGGCCCTTTGAAGGGCTTCAGAACCATCCATGCGTGTGCACACACACGCGGAATACTGACCGCGTAAAATTGCCAACGAATGCAAAAATGTTGTCGATAGTGAGAGCAGGAGTACCAAACAGATGTGCCAGGTTTGGGTCGTGGATAACGGCTGCTGCGCGTCGGCCTCGCGCGTCGACCTTCGATCACGAGACACGGGGGCTTGAGCGTGGTCAGTCTGAGGCATGGAGCCAATGTGCGCCGGTACATACGTGTGAGCATGAGCAAGAAGGTGGCAATAAATACGGCCGGGACGCCTGGGTCCATAGAGTATGTGTGCGCACACATCGAGGAACTGGGCAGAGAGATCGGGACGTTCAATGTGAAGATAACAAACGCGGCACATCTGGAAATGGATCTCGACAAACCAGCCCTGAAACAAAAACAAGGGGGCCAAACACGGAGTGGGCAGTACCAACGGTTGTTTACAGATCGAGCCTGGCTCTCAATCCTCCTGTTGATGATGCCAACGATATCTGATGTCTCGCCACATCGCTACTTTGACACGGGCACAAAATCCTGATTGCTCCGCCCGTGAGCAACAAGGAAGGACCAAGAGAGGAAGGATGTCTGCACAGCACCGTAAGCCAACCACAGAGTTCTCGATTGCAGGATGACCCCATACGAAGTATTATGTACACAAAATACGCGGCTGCCATCCTATACGATACAAGCGACTTCTCAAAACAAACGCACACAGTAACCACGTCCGTCAACGTTGGGAAATAGTACACTCGATCGGCTGTGTCTTCATCGCACCAAACACCAGATAGTCACATGCGGTGCGCCACAACAGTTGCATCGAAAGCAACCTGCAATCCTAGATCTTACGCTCCTCTCCGCTTACATAGAACGAGTTCACCAACACTGCTCCACCCCGCAATCCAAGGTGGAACACGTAATCGCTTGCTATAGAACGCTTGCCACATCCGTAAACCTCGCGGGTAGTACATACAGAACACAGGGCAACGCTCCAATAAACCTGTTGCTGCCACAGGGCTTTTGCAGCTTGTTGATGCCAGTTCTTGGCTTCCAACGAATGTACAAGGGGTTCCAAAAAAAGACTCCAATCCTATCCTACAGCTTTCTTACAACAGTGGGCACTACTTTGAAGCCACCCGCACCGCCCGCCTGCGTCAAGCACAGAGTAGCAAGGCAACATGAGGCTGCCGTCCCTCATTGCTTCCACATACGGCGGTTCGGAAACCTGGGCGCGTATTTTCTGGCTATTTCTTGCCGGATTGGACTGCGCTTCGCAAAAGTCCCCCCTTAACAATAACGAGGGACCGCAAGCCCTGCGCGGAGCCGCGCGGGGCGGGCAGCCACGACCACATAGCGTTCGACGCGCTGCTGCATGGAAGGAAGGCCGACTTGATGCGACCAACCCCACCCAGCGCTGCTGTGTAACGCCAAACGCGTAACAGCGCCGTACCGCGTTCTTGAAAGGTGCTCGTGGCGCCGGTGAGTACACTTGTCGTCATGCAGCACATACCAGGTTTGCGGGGCATGGCCCTAAATAAGGCAGGTTCCGCCCGGAGCCCTTATGATTCCATGTTTCCAACCATGAGTTCTCCCTCGACGAACAACCAAACAACCAAACAAGTTTTGAAGACAAGCTAAGCAGTACCCAATCCGATCCAATACTTGCACAGCACAGCCGACGTAACGGTCGGGGAAACGAAACGAAACGACACGCTCTTAAGGGTCTCATCCTTGGAGCCAAAAGTCCAAAATGAAACCAAAAAGAAACCCGTGAAAAAATACGACATACCCGAGGCGGTGGCCACGGCAGTAGTCTCCATGAAGAGAAGCACGTGACCAACGCCACGAGCACGCCGCGCGAGCGAGGGGCAAAAATCAAAAGTACTGCGCCCCATCTCCCTCCGTCGAGGTGACGGAATCGACCGAGCGCTGCCGATGTTTTGCCTCCTCCGATTGCTGGTCCATGGTGTTGAGCGCGTCTGTGCTGTTCCGACCGTGCAAGGTGGCCTGAGATCCCTGTGTACCGGTGGGTGGCGGGTCCCAGCAAGAAAAGTGGTCAGCTTGCGGTGGCCAGAAAGTGTCCGCGCGCTCGATACAAGGAGAGAGAGACCGGGGCGGTTTCCCCGTGCTTTGATGGTGCCGCATGTTGCAGGAAAGGGGCGGCGGGCAAGCGGTACGGTGCTCTCGCTGCTGCTGCTGATCGTGGGGGTGGAGGCGTCGCTGATAGGTCGACCGCGCTCTCAATATTGGTCCGTGCTTTACAGCCCACGTCTATTAAGTACGTCCAAGGGCTTGAGAATATGAACAAATATAAAGCAAAATACTACCCAAAAGACGTAAAACTTTCTCTGCGAAGTGACAAGGGACCAAATAAAGACCAAGATACAAACACCACAAATTCACAACGAACGCATGTTCGTATGCAGCTGTTGTAGTCAACCGCCTCTCCCACCACCGAAAAACGCTCCCATTCGGGCGAACAACACGCGGTACCAAAGGCCGTCACATAACGTTGGCACGACGGATGTACCGAACCTCCCGACTCACCGAGACGATGGTATCAGCATCCTCCGTTGATCCACCGGTGACCCTCGCCACTTCTTCAATGCTCAGCTTCGAGGCAGCACGAACCAGCGTGGAGAACACGCTCGGGCTGTTGAAGTCCGTGGATGCGAAGTTCTTGATCATCGCCTTCTTAAACTGCAGAGGAAGAGGCTTCGATCAGGAGGGTGGCGTGTGGATTGGTGCCGGTGAATACACGGGAATTTTGAATGTGCCGGTGTACAGGGGGAATTCCACCTCGTATCGGCGAAAACGTGGCATGGTCCCCAAAGCCTTTTCCCGTTGACGTGTTACGTTTAGTATGGCACTATCTGAACCTGACTCACTGCACCGCTGGGCTATGCGCCGCATCTACGACGAAATAATATCCACAACCGACAAGCTGAACTCCACGTCCGCGTGTACGGGCGTCCGCACCAGCCATGGATAAGGGCTGCTTCAAGCCACCGTAAACTCAAACTTTTCAAAAATTACCCATCCACCGCAATCATTTGTGTTTCGCCCACTCATAATGACGTTCCCGGGTCGCAGGCCCTCCCACCTCATGCACGAGAAAGACTCCGCTCACCAAGTCGTAGCTGACGCCCTTCCCTTCTTCCCCTACCAGCGCGTCGAACACCTCTGCGTCAGTGATCTCTTTGTCAATGGTCCGCTCGTTGGACTTGTGGCCGATCACCTCGAGAAGGTTATCCAGGGTGAGCTTGCCCGTGTCGTCGTAGTCGAGACGGTCGAACGCCAGCCGGAGGTTCTCGTCCCTGACGTGTCCCTCGTGCAAACACGCCGCGACGAACTCTGTGAAACCTGCGCGAAAAAAAAAAAAAAAGTTCGCAAAGGGTGAGAGCGTGGATGGCGCCCACCCCAGACGGGTGATGGACGCTATGACAGACAACCTTGTTTTGCTCCCGAGCATAAGGGAACAGATGTTGCCATTCTGGCATAGTCCGTGGGCGGAAGTAGCACTGCTCAACGCGAATCTTCAGTTCTTGGCCGTTGAAAGAGCAGCGTTGGAGCACGGAGCGTGTCCCATCATTCTCAGTTCAAGACGATTTCGACTTTTGCCCGACTCGGCTCGCGCTTGGTTTCGAACCCGAGGCAATGGAGTTTTGGATCGGAGAAGGTTCCGGGTCCACGCCGCCAATATAAAAAATCGGTCGGAGTTCGTAGGCGGGCGGACGAAGCTGCGTCGGCAGAAAATCCGCGCCCTCTGCTTGCACTAGGAGTAGAGGGTTTGGTTGGCCGTTGCTCCTAGTGCAGAAGCAGAATACGTCGGCGTAGCTGATGCCGCCTGCTTGCGCCTTGTGACGGTCGGTCCTGTGGGTTTCCGTAGTTGTGAGTTCCGATGGGCCAGCGGGTGTTTCCTGGCGGAGATATTCCCTTGGACCACATCATCCGTAAGAGAAGGAGGCGTTGATACCAAGCTCGCTCTTTCGGGGGGGGGCTACCTCGAGGATAGATCGCCCCAAACCCAACACCAGCAAGAACGGCCGTGCACACTGCTCCACCTTGGGCGAAGCTCATTTCCATAAAGTGGTCGTTGTGATGACAGGTTGTCCACCTCCTCCTCCCACCGAAAGACTACGACACACACACATCAACACGTGATGCAAGCACGCTGTACCTATCGTGCCATCCTGATCCAGGTCAATCTGTTCAAACAACCTCTCGACCTCCTCGTCCGTGTAGTTATCGGACTTGTTGAGCGCGTTCTTCAGGTCCATCGGGCTAATTTCCCCGCGGCCCTCCACGTCCACGTTCTGGAACTCGGTGCGAAGCGTCCGGATTTCTGCCGGAGTGAGGGAATGCGCGATTACCCCGAGCGCCACGCGCTTCAGCTTCCCGTAGTCCTGTAGATTCGGGGCAAAAGAATGGCTCGATACAGCAAAGTTTAAAGCTCGGTTTCGGGACGACACACTGCTGCACATCAGTCATGTGTGCGTTTCGTCCTGTGGGATTTTCTAACGTTTGGTGCTAGGAAAGCGAAAAACAAAGTACGGAGGCGTGCTTATAAAACTTCATATTCTTTCGTTCTATTTTTCGGGTGGTGGGGAAGACATGCAGAACGCAAAACACCAAGGAGAACGCGCGGTTGGGCCTGTAGTTCTGGCAAGTTCAAGCTCTGCACTGGATGCGGTACAACAACCGGCCACAAATCCCAACGGATGCACCAAGTACAGGATCGTCGGAACGGAAAGGGTAACCGAGCCACGCCCAGGCGGCACGTGGTTTTCAATCTTGTTTGCAGTTGTTGACGTGGGTGACTCATGAATGCATACGCCGGGGCCGCTTTGCTGCTTCCAACCCCCCAGGCCCCGTGCGGAGCAGACAAAACACGATGCTGCGTTTCTTGTGTCGGGGTCGCGCTACGGCCGCACCTGGTTTTAATCTCGACGCAAAAATGAAGTGCAATGGATGAAAAGCGTCGGAAACGAGAACACTCGCAACCTTTCCACCTAGCCAGACAACAAGCCTCGGCATAGGGCCGAGGAGCAATGCTTTCAACCGTTGTTCCCCCCGACGGACCTCTCCTCAATCAACCCACCGCGAAGTTTCTGAGCCGCCGAACAAGCTCCGGGTCTAGCGCCGCTGACGACTCCGTCGTCGAGGGTGTCACCGACGCTACCGCCGCCGCTCCTTCCCCGCCCCCTCCTTCCTCCTGCCGCTCCGACATCGCCTCAGCCTGAGCGACGGGTTCTACGCCATTTTGCTTGTTTCGCGGCTTTGTCATCCAGGGATGTGCGCAGGCCTCGTCCGCGGACATCCGCTTGGCCGGGGACTTCACTAGCATTCTCTGTAGCGTGAAATACGCAACGCCCAAAAAACATGAAAAAAACAGATGCGAATAGGAACCGGGAGTATATGTATACGCGTGTGTGGCTCGATGACAGGGGGGTGTACTCATACTCAATACTCATAGTCGTGCATGCTGTAGGCGTTAAACCATTGTCCTCGCATCCCTACAAAGCCGGGACGGAGCACGCCGGGTTCTCACCGGACCAGGCTCTCACATCACCAAGCGCGAAGCGCCGTGAGGTATTCGGCGAGTCGCATGAAGGATGCGCTGTATCCTGCTAAGGGTGTTCGGCATCTTCTGCTTACTTGCGTACGGATGACAGCTGCGTATGACTTCATTTATTTTTGTGCTTTCACTTCCAGAGACAGTTGTTAGCACTGTGTTACTGCCTCGAGGGTGCTTGACCATTTGACCACCACGTGGTGCGATCATCCCCCTTGCGCGGAGTGATTCTCGACCCCGCACAACATGGTCTATTCGACCACCACTATGGTTACCGCCAAAAAAAAAAACAGAGGAAAAAAAAACAAACGGTAACCTGGTTGCCGAGTCGAAGCGAATTGGCTTGTTTTACAACATCGTTGGCAAGCGACGAAAACCCAATCCCGATGGCAAACACCGAGGGGGGGGGGTCGATGACAGGGGACGCCAAAAACAACGAGGTATGGTGGGCTTGTTGGAAGCTTTTGGAAGCGCGGTCTATTGTAATGTCTGTCTATGCAAGCGCTCCGAATACTTGTTGCTCCGAGTGCTGGCCAGCAGGCCGTTGACCTTCTTGCCCCAGCCAGTGCTCGTCCGCCGAAGAGGACCACGGCATAGGGCTAGCGTTGGGGTTACGCATGGTAGGGTTAGGTGCAACACAACGGGTCGTGACTATCGACGACGACACGGTGGCGGCCCCACAAAAAAACTTACCCTAACGTAATGCGTTTCTAGCTGGACCTGGTTATCTTTTATTTTCAATACGAAATAGCAGTGAAAGAAGATTGGATGGTACGCCTCAATCGCCAAGAAGCAATGAGCCATGGCGCTCTCCCACACACACACACACGATGAAGCTTGCCACACACCTTGATGAAATCCTTGGCATCGTCCGAGATTTTGTCCCAGACCTCCTTCGGAAACGATACCTGACGGGACAACGTCGAAGCCCACAATCGTTACCAAAAGCGGCAAAACCGCTAGAGCAAGGGAGCATTCACACCAGGGGCGGGCAATGGCATCGGAATAACGCTGTAAGGCATACTGCACCACACGGTGTCCAAAACATCACGGGTCGTATCAGAAGGCAAGACTGCGTTTAGAGAGGGTTGTAGACATGGGTTCCGCAAACGGTGAACGGAACAAATCGCATAACAAACAGCGTCGTACTCTAGCTTGCATACGGCACCGTCGCAATACAGTAGCGTGCTCTTCTCTAGTTAGGAAAGGTTGTGCTATGCATACGAGTAGGCTTGGATGCTGTTGTTGGACCAATATGGCCGCCAAGAAGCCCCCGCGTCACACCAACTTCGAGCGTCGTGTAAGAAGAAAACATGGAAGGATGGAAGACCGACTGCCAACACCTTGGCCTGAATAATCCGACCGCCCGGCTTCCTTACTACGACAAAGCAAAGCCAACCGCAAATATTCAGCTTGTCCGTGGTCTCCCTTGCCCTCCAGCTGGATACCCTCGTAAGCTCCAGGCGTCTTGGTGCAAAAAACTTTTATCGTCTGCGCGCTTACCCTTGCCCACTTGATCTTGATCTTAACGCCCTCATCGGACGGAGCCATGAACGGCGGCGCGCCCGCCAAGAGCATGTAAGCGATCACCCCGATGCTCCAGCAGTCGCAAGCCTAACAGGGCGCGCGCGCATTCGTTTTTGCACCATTGGGTATTTTTTTCGGGTTTGCATTGAGGTTTGCTTTTGTCCTGGGAAAAAAATCTTGTGTTGGGAATGTTTTTCGGCCTGCCGCCGGATTTACTGTCACGTGTGACGTATGCGTCCATCAACAAAGACGCGAACAAGGTCCTACCCACGGGTGAAAAATTACAGATGCCCCATCATACTGACTTGCTAAGCTACAGGCTTGGCCACACACAGACTGGGCTAACATTGTTATTATTGGCAAACATCGTCAGACTTGGCCAACGTACCGACTTTGAATACAGACTTGGCTAGCTGCAGACTCTGGTTGCGCGCAGACGCAGTAGAAAAATGACACTTTGCAAGATGGAACGTTGTTCCAATATACGGAGCCGAAGCAAGCACTCCACCGCATCATATACTCCGTACGAAGACCAAGGCTGCCGCTTTGTCGGCGGTTCTCGACGACGAGAGCGCCACGAAGGGCTTCGCAAGGTTCCGGGAGGCGGCGCTCACCTTGGTATAGTTCCTGCCCAGCACCTCGGGGGCGACGTAGTACAGGCTGCCCACGTCCTGGTGGAAGGTCTCGTCCTCTTTGGAGAACTTTACCCCGAGACCGAAGTCCACGAGCTGCGTACCATCAGACGGGATGGGGGCAGAGGTTAGAAGCAAAGGGAAAAACCTATTGAGAAACCCACCAGACAACACAGAAGATCGCCACCACCAGCAGCAGCGACGAAGACAGGAACCATGACAGCGACAAAAAGAAACGGACACGACGCACGAGCTCAAGCAACAACAGGCAGAGCGTCAACATCACAAATCAAGAGAGACATCTCTCCACCAAAAGGAGCTAAGCTTAATTCCCGAAAGAACAAAGACCTGCGGCTCGGCGTCTTCTCCCGGATGCTCCCACAACAAGTTCTCCAGCTTGAGGTCTCTGTGCACCACGCATCGCTTGTGGCAATACCGCACAGCGTTCACGATCTTCTTCACCGTCAGCGCCGCCTGCGCGTGAAGGAAGCGGGCAGACCACGATCGATTGAAAAATGTTGCGGCACCAAACGCGTGCGGACGATGCTGGGAAAGTGGCCCATGAGCGAACATGATTGGCTACGGAAAACGCCAAAGCCAACGCCAAAATGGCGGGTATGTTGAGCCAATGTTTTCCAGGACAGACTGACCAAGGCCATCGCGAGGACTCCAACTGGTCTCAAGGGCATCTCGCACATGTGCGCACCCCCAACACGTGTTACTTGGGGTCATGCATCGAGAGCATGTGACATCCCACAGGAAAGTAATCGCACCGACATGGCCCTTGTGTGAAAGAAAAACAGCGGCGGCCTATCCTGCATAGCTGCTCAAAAATCTTTGGCACGTAGCGTATGCCGCTCCTCACGGGCAACGACAGCAACTAGCGCTGAACCGACACGGGCTCTTTTCGGCAATACAAGCGCCCTCGACTCTTGCGAAAATGACGTCAGATGCACCTCGGTGACCACAACTCCGCATCAGGCGCGACTGTAGGCCCAACCCCCAACTTGACACGTCTAACACAACGTTGTTGGGACCTGTGCACAAGCGCCGCCTAACCTTCCACTTCCTGTCGATATGTAGACAACTAGCGACAACGAATCAATACCTTCCGCCTACCACTAAGGAACGAGCGACAATATGAGTTCGTATTTCTATATCACAACCGGCCGACAGACAGACGAGCCGGGTACTGTATTCACCTCCTCTTCCGAGTAGCGCAGCCTCCTATTTCGCTGCCACCTCGTCATCATGTCCCCGCCCGTGCACAAGTCCTGCATCGTGTTCAAGCGCATACATACAGTCGCGCAGACACGAGGGGTCAAGCTGGCAGACAGCCAACAGAGCAGACAGCACGGCTGACGACGAAATAAATGACCGGTAAGTAGTAGACAGGCTAGCAGCCAGCACGACTGACGAAAAAAACGATGGTTGCAGTTGGAGCCCGCACCCAAGAACCTCCTATTTAGGCCGAGTCTCGTGTCTTCTTTTGTCGACGGGAGGTCCCCACGGCGACTATATAGGCTTTAGTGGAGGCTTCTTGACTAAGCATCTGTTCCTATGGTCAAGTTCTTACATCTTGGAGATAATGAGGCTCAAAATTCTAAACTACCATTCTCAAGTGCGGGCCTGTTCTGCAGACAGCACGGCTGACAGCGAAAGAAACGACGGTCATATCATACGGCAGGCAGGCAGCACGCCTGCGGCAATTGCCTCTGTCGATTGGACGTCGGATTTACCCGCAACAAAGCACACACACAAACAGACGAACGACCAATCGACCAAGAGAGGGACAACAACTCACCATGACGAGAAAGAGCGAATCTTCCGTCTCGAAGACTTCCTGCAGTCTGACGATGTTTGGGTGGTCCAGCCTGCGTATGAGATCCAGCTCGCTGCGGAGCTGGTCCATCGCCAGAGAGTTCTTCCATGCCATGTCCCAAACACAAGAAACAAATGCAGAGCATATGCTGAAACAGACTCAAAAAAAGCCCAGTATCCAGCAGCTTTCTTCCCGCAGGCATTGTTAAGACTTCAACCCCTCATCTTCTACTGTGGCTATATCAAACAAACAATGCGTGTGCAGGCATGCACCCATGTCAGAACTGCCGTGCCCCGGGCACACCTTGAGAGCAAGCTAGCGTATTAGCGCAAGTTCCAACTTTCTTAGAAAACATACGGATACAACATTTGAAAGACTTTCCGTCCGACAAAATACCCCGGCGTTGTTTCAGTGAGTGAAGAAGAGAGGCTGCTGGGATTTCTGTCGAAATTGTTACCTTGTGTGTTGAGCTCCCCCATGTCATGTCAAACTGCCTAATCCAGCAATGCCAACCTCTCCCGCATCAGCCGAACCGGGCTTGAGCACTCAACTAGGACCACCACTGTGCTACTGCTGTCAACCGGGTTTCGGAGAGAACACCACATTTCGAACCAGTGACGGTGTCAGGGGGGTTCCGTGACATAATATTCGTGCTCGCACTGACTGGCATACCTACCTTACCCGCGCCCAAGGGCACGGTCTTCATGGCGAACTTGGCCCCCGTTTTCTTGTTCACGACCGTTCGCACGACGCCTTGTATCCCCTCCCCGAGAACTTCGCCTTCGATGTCATAGAACTCCTGGATGTCGCTGTCGTTGCGGGAGCGCGCGCGGAGGGGGGGGAGGGGGGGGGGTACTCATAGACTAGTCGTGCATGCCGTAGTCGTTTGACCATTGACCTCGCATCCCTACAAAGCCAGGACGGAGCACGCCGGGTTCTCACCGGACCAGGCTCTCACATCACCAAGCACGAAGCGCCGTGAGGTATTCGGCGAGTCGCATGAAGGGTGCGCTGCATCCTGCTAAGGGTGTTCGGCATCTTGTGCTTACTTCCTTGCGTATGGATGACAGCTGCGTATGAGTTCATTTATTTTCTGGTGCTTCACTTCCAGAGACAGTTGTTAGCACTGTGTTACTGCCTCGAGGGTGCTTGACCATTTGAACACCACGTGGTGCGATCATCCCCCTTGCGCAGAGTGAGGGTTCTCCACCCCGCACAACATGATCTACTCGACCACCATCATGGATACCGTAAAAAAAAAAGAGGTAAAAAAAAAAAAACGGTAATCTGGTTGCCGAGTTCACGAAGTGAATTGGCTTGTTTTACATCCTCGTTGGCAAGCGACGAATACCCAACCCCGATGGCAAAAACCGGGGGGGGGATTCAACTGGTTTCGGGTTCATGCTTGCCATCGGCGTAGGACCACCGACCACCGGTTGCCTTGGTTGCAAGTGGAAAGATGGCTGTGCGGTGATGGTTGTGCGTTGTGACATTCCTCTGGTATAAAGAGGAAAACGTCGAACGTTGAGGTGGCTGCCCATACGCAACGGACGCCGTCCACCACAACACAACAGACGAACTATGTTCAGAGGCCACGGCGAACCGACCCCTGCTACAGCAGTACTGCGGCACGAACAAGAAGCATGTATGCTAGCCGCACGAGCAGCCACAGCAGTCGACGGTACCGCACCGACTGCGATCGAATCACCGAACAATTCTCCGGGCGGTACTCGATCCAATGGGAAGTTATACAGATGGCGGGGGCTCGATTTCTTTTTGAGGATGTTTCTCCCGTGTGAACCCGGCTGTGCGTCTAGAATTGTATACGCTTCGTACCAAACGGCGTAAGGACCGACGTCCAGACGAAACGGGTGAAAAAAGAAAGGAAATTTACATGAAATCGTGGAAAAAAAGAAGTTTCGCTGACACTATGGATTCATTGCTAATCTATCTCAGACTCTTTCCTTCGATAGAGATGGATGCGTTGGGTCACACTGAGAAAATTAAAAAAAGATATAAGCGGGCCTGCTGCTGTACACTATACGGTGTTTCAGCTCCCAAGGGATGCCGTCATGTGAAATAATTTTGTGGAGTGTGTGTGTGGGGGGCGTCCTTCTCTGCTGTTGTTTCGCTCTGGGTGTATTTCTCAAGAGGCTATCCCGTTCACCTGTAGCGTTCGTCGTGTGTGTGCAAGTCCTTGTTCGACGGATCGGACTCTCTCCTGAGCAGTCAAATACGTACGTGCACAATTAAGTACCTCTACTTTAGTTGTCTTGTGGGCGACGAATCTTGCGTTTTCTTACCGTTCATCGAGGTACAAAAATGTCGATGCTTACAGCAGCAGTTCGGTATCCGACGGCGCCGCCTCACAGTTCAAACACCCCGACTTTCAGAGGAATAGAGGAGTAACATGAAGTACACCACTGAAGGCGCCCACAGGTAGACCGGCACGGATGTAAGAGGGTACCGTAGATACTGAGCAAAGACCGGGTGCATTTTCATTTGATCCTGTTGGAGTCAACAATCACGACAAGAGCACCTCACGCCGACAGCATTCGTTCGTGTTCGGCCAATGCCTTCCACCACACCGCAACCCTGGATGTCGTAGCATACATAAGTGTGATAAAGCAATGGGAGGACGGCAGTGGGGTGACCGGTCGAATAGCGACCCCCTGATTAGCAAAAATCGACAGCCCTGAAAGCAACCGCAATAAGATTTCGCCTCTATCGATCACGATTGAACCCCGACAGATTTACGCCATTATACCGGTCGCCCCGGTGGTCTAGACTACTAGTGGTATCCTCGTAATCCGCTAGTCGCAGAGGTCGTGAGTTCGAATCCCCATGGGGTGAAAAATTTACGAAATTTGCGTTGAAAGCGAAATATAGCTAAAAAACTCTCGTGAGTACCAAACTTCGACGTTAGCACCGTTGACGAGGAAAGGGACGGCTGGACCCTTCTCGCGATAAAAATAAAATTCAGCAAGCACCGCAGGAGGAAGGTGGGGCATGAAAAGAAATAAAAAGAACAAAAAAGCCCTGATGTTTACCCCCTCTTGTGTGACCCAGGATGGTTTTAGTTGTACGAAAAAATACACTGAAAAGTGTAGTACTCTACATACGCTGAAAGAGTGTAGTACACGGCTCACCACGAAAAATGGGGGGACTGTCGCCATAATAAATAGGACGAAAACACACAACACACTCGCAATAGCGACCATTTCGGAACATTCCGAGCCCATCCCCTCCTGACACTAAAATACGTGTAGGGGTCGCTACAGCAGTTACCGCCCGAGATGGCAGTAAAAACAATTAGTGAGCTCGGTTAAGCACCCCTACACGAAACCCACCGTATTTAGCGGTCATTCGCATGCATACTAAACACTACAATACATTAAGTAGAGAATGAAATAACAGCAGTAGAACCCTAGGAACTACGAACCGCGGCCTCCCACCAAAACGAGCGCCTACGCTCACTGCTTGCAACCTGTAGTGGTGTGTGGTGCTGTATCACGCACCTACATTACACCCAACGTGCTCAACTGAATGGAGATAAATCGGGCCGAGGAAAGGTCGGCAGCACAGGGACAACGCCCGACGTCACTGGTTTTGTAGAGAGACGCGGCAGACTCGGCGCGGATAACCCGGGTACCTTAATTGTGTACCATCGTGGCAGACCCCTTCAATGTGGAACGATTCCTAGTCAGTGTCGATGTTTACACTGCTGTGTCTAACACAGATGATCTGGATATATTCGGGTGATTGCCAATTGCAATGGCTTTGGTTGGTTGTTCTTCATTGTATGTCTTATTCTGACAGCACTTCAGACAGCAGTACGCTGTAGTCGACGAACATTCATTTTGGTTGAGTGCGGGACAAGGGGGATGATGCTGCTGCTGTAGTCGCATTGTAGTGTGTGGGCGTGTAGTTCAGTTGTGAGCACGCAAACGTGCTGCAGGGATTGTAGGTGTACCTCCCCGGGCTTGCGTACCTTTTTCTTGCCATTAGTGTGTGTTCTTTAGATCTTCTGATGGCTCTAGCACTTTTGTGACCACGCACCGAGTCTTTGCTAGATTTTGGGATTAGCAACTGACACGAGTTCAATGTGAAGAAAACAACAACAACAACAACAACAACAACAACAACAACAACAACAACAACATTATGGCGTTGGCAGAAGCTTGCTTGCCTGTGGAGCAAGCAAGCTTAGCTTTGAAAATCGGTTGCCATCTCGGTATCCTTTTCGGTCAAAGACGAGCCTATAGATTTGATCACTCATGCAACACATAATCGCGTGGACATCAACCACAACTGTAGTAGTCGAGTACAGAAGTAGACAGAGGAGATTTTGGCATCGAGTCTGTGGCCACGGCTGTGACAAATCAACACAAAACAGCAGTCGTGTCGGTAGGTTCTGTTGAGCGGGGTAAAAAACCTGTTGCTGATGATGTTTGTGACACACGACGCAACGCACCAACTCACCGACCAAACTCCTCGTGAACCAGGTTGTGAACGAGGCTGCCCTCCTTCCTCTTGGTCCGCGCTTTGGCTTTCCTCTCCGCCAGTGTCGCCGGCGGTGATTTCGGTTCCTCTCCCTCCGAAGAAGCAACGCACCCCATGGCGATGCTGCTGCTGTCAGTGGCTCTCTGCCCCTGCTGCGGTCCTCGCTCCCACGGTCCCCGAGGCTGGCTCTAAGAACGCGGGCTTTGGGTCCAAACTGCCGCTTTGCTGCCGATTCGATTCCAGGACACGATCTCTCGGCGAGAGACCCCCGTGGCACAATCCTCGAATGGACGTGGCGTGTGAAAGGTTCTACCGGGCAGTGTCCAATCCCTTCTCTCTGCCTCTATACTCCTGTGCCTTTGGGTGTCGTCACTTCGTCACCGCTTTTCCGAGCGAGCGAGGGCACATGTCATGTGTCGGAGACCACGACCTTGCAACTGCGGAGTATAAGCAGATACCCTCATTGCTCACGTTCCAAGTCGCGAGCCCCCCCGCTTTTCGCCTCTTCCAGCCGCGCGGTTGCAGCGGCAGCCTGCAGCAGCACTTTTCACGCGCAAGATCCTTGGATCCTAGGATCCTAGGTACATAGAGCTGTGTTCCACTTCGCTCGTTGCATGTCTAGACGCTGACTCGCGTCACTGGCCGCTGCGTCCTAAAGATTTCGAAGCCAGAAAATTACAACAAGAGAGAACGACCGCAAGCGACCCGTTCGGAGGAAGGACACACACAAACACACGATACGCACTTAGTTTCGGAGAGAAGAGGCGAAGAGGGCGGGCCTTGCATGGAGCATGGTGGACTTGGACGGCATTGCAGAGGCCAGAGTGAGATTTGCGTTCGCATTTGTATTGTTGGATGGTAAGGTCGATTAACCCCGTGTGTCGAGATTATTCTGCGCCAATAACTGGCCGTTTCACAGGATACAGGCAAGTGACGGAAGATACCACCACACTCTCGACCGATTTTCAAAGGTACACGACTCCACAGCAGAAAGAGTGCCGGGGCCGACAACAGCAGCGGTGGAACCGACGCATGGGGGGCTTTTCGAAAACGTATCGTTTGATGTATGCATCTCTTTGTCGTGGAGTAACAGAGCAGCACGTTCAAAATTGGTCCAAGGGGGTGTGGTATATCACGTCAGCGACGGTTGAAGCTGGGTGAGCGGTTCATGGACTCGGCCCCGTGGCGAGCAGCAGTGGACAGCAGGCTACTGCTGTAGGTCATACAGGATATGTTCGTTGTGCGCCTGTGCTTCCTGGGCAGATTCGTCGCCCGCCTTCTGTGATCACCTCGAGGCGAAAAAAAATGGATTTGTTTTCCCCAGATTGGTCTTGGTCAAGTGGTATCCGGAGAGATAGTCTAACGTCTATTACTTTGTGGGACAGATCGGTAGACTTACCATTTAATTACCAGCTCGACTGTATGTCAACCCTTTAACCTTAACCCTTAATAAGTGTGTGCATACATAGTTTACATACACGTTTTACGATGCCCCGACGCACTAAAGCCTACCAGGATTTTTGTGCATGGCCTTTTTTGTACAAAGTAGTAGTCTACATAGCCAGGGTCTCGACACGACGCGTGCCGTTCGTTGTGTGGTTGGGCAAAGGCTAAAAAGTACGGGAGATACCACGGGGGTAGTCGGTATTGCAGTGTGGCTTGATCATGACTTGGCACACACACCTTGTTGGCTCATCGAGCTGGACGGAAAACAACCGAACTTTTTCGTCCGCCAACACGGTCTCCACTTCAATGTAGTATTGAAGTTGAGCTCGGTCCCTAGGTTTCAGGTCCATTTTTCTGGTGCGAAGTGGTGGTCGGCATCCTCCGCCCCATCACACATGGGCGAGCTTGTTGCAGATTCTCACACGGGCGCTAGGAATTTTCTGTCTCGGGCCGCCGCCATCACGGTTGTGTCGATCTACTGTACGTCGAACAACACAGCCTCGTTTGTTGGCTCAGGCAGTTGGCCGTAGTATCCTTTCCCACGTGTCTTGGTTGTTGTTGTTTTTGTTGTGGCTGGTGGTGTTGGTGTTGGCGTTGTTGTTGTGATTGTTGTGCTAGTGGTGTTGTGATTGTTGTGTTAGTGTTGTTGTTGTGATTGTTGTGTTGGCGTTGGTGTTGTGATTGTTGTTTTAGCGTTGTTGGTGATGAAGGTGGTGGTGGTGGTTGTGTTCGAATGTTGAACGCATTTCCATCCTGTGCTCAGTACCTTCCTACATCATACATGCTGGCCCATCTGACGCGGATGCCATACGTGACGATCAGGCCCACTATTCACACAAACAGGATGCGTGCGTTCTAAACATATCATTTTAAGCAACTACAATTATATCGTGGCTTATTCTCGCATGTTCATATCACAGCTTTTGGGATCTGATTATTTTTATCCAGCGAGTACCCCGCACCTTCTGAGCGAGAAGCCCAGCCTCAATCGTTTGCACGTCCCCTAGCCGTCCCCTAGCCGTCCCCTAGCCACCAAATCTTGCGTGGGCAAGCAACCCAAACCCCGCCGAACCCTTGCTCCCTTCCACCGCGTGCGTGTGCGTGTGTGCGTGATCAGAAAGTAATCGTGTTTGATGTTTCGAAGAGAGAGACGCATCACCCGGGGAATGGGTTCAAGAAGCTCGCGAGGCGGCTCAAAAGCGGGTACAAGCTTCAGATGTGAGAACATACTACATATTTTGTGGTACATGTTCTGGGATACGAGTAGTTGGAGGCTGGCTGCATGAAACGCCCAACGCCCCTCGCTCGGTACGTGGGATTCGCCCAAGGCCTACGCGACACGCGTATTACCCGCCGAGTGAATTCGTAATCACATGCTTTTCAACACACCTGTAACGGGTGGTTCGAATTGTCGGCACCAATGGTATCGTGTGTTTTTTGCCAGTGGAGAACGCCGCGGGTGCTTTAGAAGCATGCCTGTGCCTTGCGCCCCATGTCGCGTGGTGTGCCTACCGCTGGATCGACTGTTTAACCCCGACCCTGCCGCGGTCGTGATAACCGAGCAGTAACAAGGATGAGCTCTCCGAGGAGTCGCTGAGAGGAGTGAACCTGATCGTCTTCGGTTCTCCGAGAGAGAGGTTCCTGCAAGAAGAGGTGCGACGCGTCGTCAAGCCTGGCGCAGGACGGTTGACTGTTTTTTCGTGGCTCTCCGTGTTGGACAGAGAGAGAGAGCAAGCACGTCGCAAAACCCTCGGCACCTTGAAGCACGCTGCTTGGTAGCACAGCAATAAATTACGTCGGCCAACAAGAATGGCCGTTTCCGGTGGCTGCGAACAAAAACCTGTGCGCCAACCTCGTTTTCCTCCTGAACAATCGACCGAAACGTTCTAGCCGCGCGCGCTGGAGTTCGCGTCCGAATTTGGTGCTGCCGGTTTGGTACGCTGGCTAGCAGGGCTCGTAAAGGCCGGAACATATCACTTCTAAACCATTCCATTCAGAAGCAGCACCACAAAAATTCAATAGACGTGTACACGGTGCTCGGTCTACAATCGAGAACACATGCTTGCCATTGTGGTGTGTTGCACGCGCGGCAGTTCGAGGCCGTGAAGAGTTACCTGAGGTCCGGGGGCAGCGCGGTGTTTCTACTCGGGGAGGGGGGAGAGGAGCGGCTTGGCACAAACGTCAACTACCTGCTGGAGGAGTATGGCATGACTGTGCACAAGGACAGCGTGGTGAGGAACCAAGCAGGGTGTGGAATTCAGCAGAGCTTTCATCTCGAGACGGACGAACAGAGCCACGAACCGTCTACCGTAGACGACACAAGATAACATACCCCGGCGATGACATTTTGTCATAAAAGCATTATCAGCGGGTGTGGTATCCTGTGGGGGGTGTGATATCGTATCAAGCCCGGCTGATAAAGTGCAGCTCGTATGGACCCCTAAGGGGGTGTGATAAACCGGGGGGGTGATAGCACGTCGGACCACCCATATGCTTGGAGGTGTGGTAATGAGTGTGTGTGAAAAAAAGGGGGGGTGATAGCACTGCTTGTAGAGCTGAACTGCTGCTGCCACACACTTGAGGGGTGTGGCTGCTGCTGCTGGTGAGGCGATGCGGTGGCTGTCATTTTGGCGCCTGTTGCTGTGCCAGCTGCTGCTTCTGTTAGAGCAGCAGCAGCAGGAGGACGAGCCGTAGCAGGAGCCGCTTGCGTAGAAGGAATGTGCTCGCCTTGAACGAACGAAGTGATGTGTGGCGCTTGTACTGCTGCGACCGGAGCAGTTGTGGAAGAAACGGAGGTACGTGCGGCGGCATTCGGTTCTCCCTGCACGTTCATGTTGTTGGAGGTCTCCATGCGGGGTGGGTCCCCGCACGCAGATGCTGTGTGTGTTTGCGATGCCCACGGGGCAGATACTGTATCACCCCGGTGATAAATGGAGATAAATGGAGAGGCCCCGTGAATGTATGCGCGTAACTTCAACGGGTTTGTTATCGAATGTTGCTCGGGTGATAAATCGTTGGTTCGTCAGGATCGCCCAAAATTATTACCGGGTGGTCGTATTCTATGGGGGGGGTGGCTTCTAGTGTGGGAGTGTCATCTTGTGTAGTGTACGGTAGATGACGTGACGAGGATGGATGCGTACATAGTCACCTTTTGCTCCGTCCTGTCGATGATGCGTGGACAATGGCCTGAGAAACCTTTCGTGCTCCTTCCTCTTGATCACGCGTGGTCNGTTCATCTCGCACGGCATCCTCAACCCGGAGATCGCGCGCATGAAAGACGCCGCGTCCCTCTCCCGCCGCGGCGGGCACAGCAGCAAGCCGGGCAGCAGCAGCGGCAGCGGGCAGCGCCTAGGGTCCGCCTCGTCCAACCACTCCGGAGGCGGCAGCCACGCAAGCAGCATCTCCGCCGCCGCCAGCGGCGGCGGGGGAGTGGACGACGCGGGTGCCGTACCGTCGGGGGACGCGGGGCACGGCGGGCTCACGTTCGTATATCCCTACGGGGCCACCATGACGGTGCAGTCGCCCGCGCACCCGGTGCTCTCCTCCGGGCCCATATCGTACCCTCTCAACCGGCCAGTTGCCGGCGTTTGGGAACGCCCCATGGACGTCCCGCCCGGCAGGAAAGCGGGCGGCGACGGCGCGGGAGGAAGAAGAGGTCTGGGTGGCGGTAGCATGGGATCGTCGGGGGGGAGGGCGCCACGGCCAGAGGATCACGAAAGTGGGTCGGTTTTCTCTTGGCGGTAGTTTAGCCTGGTGTGGCGCCTGCTTGCTTATTGTTTTCGATGTTGAATTTCGTTCGGGTGTTTGCGAGGTGTCGTTTCGTTGTCCTGCTAGGGTGGTCGTTTTATATGTTTTGCGAAAGCTAGCTCACTACAGTTTGTGTCGTTGGAGGCTCGAAACATGTTGACAAGGAGTTTCCGTGTGTTCGGCTGTCCCGAGTCCCGAGGGTACATCGTTTCCGAGCTCTTTGCCGCTACTGTACTGCGTTCTGAGCGATATGCCCGGAATACTAAGTTGCAATCGTGGGCCATCCGTGGGGCACGTGTGCGCCGGGCCGGTAAATCCTCCCTGCACACCCGGCACTCCATTCAAAGAGACTTGAGGTGCGTACAATGAGGTTTCGCCTGTCCTGTGTTGAACACCCGCTCTATTAGTGGAGGTCCCGCGGCAGTGAGGAGCAAATCGGCTGCCAGCCTTCGTCTACGCTCTCCTGTACGCAGAAGGGTTTGTTGTGCCCGCTTCAGAGCATTCCGCAACCAACTACCGTACCCTTCCCTTATCCCAGCCTTTTTTTTGCCAACCAAACGCTCAATTTTCCGACCACGGCAGGCGAGGCGGCCCCGGCGTCCGAGCCTGCCGTACGCAAGGGCCCCGGGCGCCTCTTGGTGGTGGCGTCCAGCGACATCTTCGCGGACCCCTGGCTGGACAAGGTAAGGCACGCCCGAATCCTTCGGCAGCACCAACCTACCTACGCAGAGGACAAATCGGTACCGGGGCTTGCATTGTAAGGTCATGGTATCATGGCACGTTTTGGGCTTCTACCGTAAGGCGCGGCAAGCCCGAATCCTTCGGCAGCACCTACACACGAGATGAAATCAGTGCTTGCATTGCAAACCAAAGATACGATGGTAATCATCGCAGAACCATCGTACCTTCAAGCTTCCGCCGTTTTCGCCGTCAGCGAGAATGATTTATTTTTTTCTCTGGGGTGCATACACGTACGACGCGACGGGGTTTCGGTTGTCTTGGAACGTCTTCAGGAGGAAAACGCTAAGCTGTGCGACGTTTTTATGCGGTGGCTCCTCGGGGAGGTAGGCGTGAGGCTCCCCCGGCGCAGAGAGTACGGGGTGTCCGAGAGCCGAAGGGTGCCCAACACAGAGTCGCTGGCGGACAGACTTCGCTGCTGCCTGCAGGTGCGTGACATCAAACAGGTCGAATGCTTCCCGTAGTTCCTCCACGCTCTCCGGATGTATATCCGGGACGTCGGCCCTCGCGGCCGTCTTCCGCGACGACGACGAGGCGCGTTTGTGCGGTGAGGAACGTACGCGTAGCACCGACAGTGACGACGCCCTACAGCTGCCAGCGAGCGTGAGTCTTCCCTCTCCCTCTCTCGAGCTTTGGTGCTGGTGTGCTGGTGGGGGGGCAGATGATCCTTAGCGTGAGTTCGCAATATTCGTGGCACCGGTGTATGCATCCGTTGGCGGTGGGAGGGAATTGACGCTACCCTTCCTTGTCGCCAGGCAAGGTGTGGGGTTGTTTAAAATTATAGGCTTTCGTCGCGGGGGGTTCATTGAGCGTTGGAGATAGTTGCCATGGGTCCGATCGACTGGAGGTTGTGGCAATATTGCGGATAGAATTGCGTGGGTTGTTTGGACCTACGACGGTGTAGCTTGGTTCTCGGTCAGTCCTTTGTGGTCGGCCAAATCGTGGGAGTGCATTGCGCGTTGGTGACGAAATGACACGTGTCTACCAAACTACTGCAATGCCTGCCGATCACACGAGGCCTGGGTGTGGGTGAAGTATGCTTTTGTGGTGTTTTCTCTCGAAGCTGACGCACACATGCCGAGTCGTCGTTGTGCTGCCGCACGTCTTTGATGGTGATGATGAAGGAAAATGGAATTATTCGTACGTTAGTGTTTTTGACGCAGCATACTTCTTCCACGAACGATCCGCGGCCGGCGGCATATCGGCGTTCCCCCGGTCCTGCAGCAAAAAGCACGAAAATGGAAGCAAGTAGGAAAAAAAAAACAAGGGCACCAGGTTCGCCTCGTCCACGGAGCGTGCCCAAAACACAGCAAACAGCACTACACCCGGCGATACCCGCGCCCCTTTTCGCAGGAGTCCGAGAGCCTGCCGAAGAACTTCACCAAGCTCTTCAACGACTCCCTCTTCGGCTTCGACACGAAGATGATCCCGGAGACCGTGGAGGCGTTCTCGCTCCTCGGAGTGAAGCACGAACCCCTGACGCTCATTCCCCCGGCGTTCGAGTGCCCCCTCCCCCAGCTGTCCGCCGCGGTCTTTCCCCCGATCATGAGGGAGCCGCCCCCGCCGGCGCTGGACAGATTCGACCTGGACGAGCACTTCGCGAGCGACCGCATACGCCTCGCTCAAATAACGAATAAGGTATATCGGGAGCCCTGTAAGTGCCGGTTGAATAGCGCCGGTGTTATCGGCTCGCACAAACTGATTTAACCAAGTCTTTCTGTGCTCTGAATAGCGCCGGTACCCGGTATAGTGCCGGTAAAATCACGGGACCCCGGCACCAAAGAGGGCCCCCCATTCATCAACAACCTCTTAAATTATCTGGCGTATCACCAATGTTTAGTCCGGCGCCTCGGTCAGCTGCCGTGCCGAGGGCCTGTGAATTATGAGCTTGTCATTCGTAGTGCAATACACGATATACGTTTAGGATAAGAGTACTCGCGGGGTCCCGGGAAACTTGAGAAAGCTGGCGGCTACGCTGAATCGGGATACTGCCGAGGTGGAGTCCGGGTTTGTGATGGGAGGCGCGCATGCTTGACGACCGGAAGGCACTCACCCTTTCAGCAGCGGAACCTGTGTCGTTTCGCGCATGTTGGACGCGTTCCTACTTGCGATGCATACCCGCCGCCGCACTCCCCGTCCTGGCCTGCGTCCGACTCAGTGCACGCCGAGCGACTTGGAGTACTACGTGCGGGAGTGCGGGGAGATAATGGGCGTGACGGGAGAGCTGTCCGAGGACTCGCCCGCTTCGAATGGCCCGATGGGCGTCCTAGACCACGTGTTCAAGAGGCTCATCCGTTTCAAGATGCTCAACCAGGTGATTCTCATTCATGTTTTGTCGTCGTCAACAAATTGCCAGCCCGGCATCTGGGGTGGCAACTACTCTGCGCTTTGTTATCCGTTGGCCGAAGTGTGGCTCTTCTGCGCCAATCTGGAATAACAAGCTCGAACCAACGCTACATGATTGCTGCTAACTTGAACATGACTTCAACACATTGATGCTCCCATACGATGTTTGTTCGACCAGCGCACTACATGCACTTCTTGCCGTACAGACCGACACCCGGGTCGCTGCAAACCGACCTTAGATCTATTCCGCGTGCGCATCGCCCGCATGAAGTCGCTGCCGCACGTTTTTGCATGTCTGTGGAGCACCACGTCTTGGTTGTTGACTATTGTCAAGTACATCTCCCGCAGCGATGAGCTGGCTTCGCCCTAAACACGCGTTCCTCTATTGAACCGAACTTGGTGTCGACGAACACGAGACAACGAAATGCACGGTAGAGGCACAATCAAGCAACGCTCAACCAACCGTGCAGGAGGAGGGGGTAACGGGACAAAGTTTGGAAATTCGGCGAAAACGCCGATTTAGATGTTGACGGTTTCAACCGAACCGAACGAAATGCGAGACACGGTAGTGACACAATCAAGCGCAACGCTCAACCAATCCTCGTGCAGGAGGAGGGAGCGATGGACGCCCTTCCCAGGGGTGTAGGCGAGTTCAGTGGCGTTTCGGGGATGGGCGCCCAGAACGCCCCGGCGGGGGCTGGCGCTCCTCCAGCCAGCGCAACGTCGACGCCGTCCGAGCGAGGGTCGATCTTGAGGGGGCAACCGCAGCGGCAGGATTCCACCGGAAGCGGGAGCCTGCTGAGCGGCGGCGGCGGCAGCGGCAGCGGGAACGGTGGATGGGGCGGTGCGGGCGGGGCAGGGTCTGAGTCGAAGCACGGTGGTGGAGAGGTGCGTGTGTCGCTGTTGTTAAGTTGTACAGCCTATCCGCTATGCTACAATTCAGCGCTGTACGCTGTACATCTTAACCGCCGTACTGCGGACGGGGCGTAGAGAAGCGGTTTGCTGGTTGCTGGTGGGTGTTGCTGTCGGGTTGGCCAGTCGACGAGTTGGCACACCGCCGGTGTCGAGGTATATCACCATTGTGATGATGGATGTTGTGCTCACTGCTTTGACGTTCCGCTGTATTTACCTTCTTTCGGTCGGTCGTGAGACGAATCACGCCCACAATTCCTGACCTGCGATGCCCCCCCCCCCCCTGTCCTAGCATACGCCTCGAGCACTCCCCCACGACTTCTCCCCCAGATCTCTCACGTCTATGGTAGCTTACTCTATGTGTATTCGGCTGTTGACCGTTTGCTTTTGCCATCGTACGCAGCGATTATCGTCCAGCAGCAAAGGCGGGGCAGGGGGGTACCCGGCGAAGAGCGAAGGAGGTGGAACGTCTGACTACAAGCTACCCCCAGGAGGCAAGAACTTGATTTCATCGACAGCGGCGTAGTAGCAAGCGCGGGCGGGGTTAGAGGCTTCAGAGCGCGCGGTTGGCCCAGGGGAAGGGGGGTTGTCTTCCACCTCGTGTCTCCTCTTACGTGTACATTTTGGCATGTTCTCTGCCAGGTGTATGCCAATTGTCTTTTCAGTGGATGTGGCGGCTGCGCAGGTGTGTTATTATCACCAAAGTCTCGCGTGTGCCTTTTCCCCTTTCTGGTATCCGAGAGCTTAACGACTGCTGCAGCAACGGATCCACAGGTCTCGAAGTCGGATTTACTCCGAGAGACAAATTGCCACCTGGTACGCGTGAGGTTTACATGGAAGACCCCTGTCTGCTTCTGAGATCACTGGGCACAAACCTCAGCACAAAACTGTTGTTCTTGGCAAACCGAATCAACCAACCGCTTCAATCCATCTCCGGCAAATCTCCGATAAATGTAGTATCGGGTCCTTGCAAGCTCTGGTATGTGAGGGAAACATCCTCTCTAGTGGTGTCAAGGATCCTGTGAGGTACGGCCACTAATAACGGGAGGAAAACCCTTCGCAGATGAGCACCCTTTTCACCTTTCCCGCTCCTCAAGAATGCCTTTCCCCCGGTTCTAATCCCGCGAACTCCGGCGCCACACCTTCTTCTCCGACCGCAGGAGGGTCCCCGCGTGGTAGTTGGGACGCCTCCGGTGGGGGTGGGGACGGGGAGGACGGAAACGCGCTCCGAGCTCGCGCGAGACGAGCGGAGTCAAAGACAGACGGCGGCGACGGCGGGGGCTTGCGGGTTGAAGGGGGGAGTGAGGTTATGACATTTGGCTGAATCAACCACACGACGATACGCTTGCGGATGGAATGGGGGAGTAAATCTGTGAGTTTTGGCTGAACCAGACGACCGGCGGGGTGGTGAAGGACGGGGTTTCAGAGAAACGAGGGCTGATCGCTATTTGTGCGTTGCCAGAAGCGACGAGAAGAGCCTCTTCAGATTTAGTGCAGTGGGGAGGCGTGGGGAGCTTGACCGCTTCTTTCGTGCCAGTTTGAGGCCGGCGTGCCCTCGGCATTTGCCGGGTCGTTGCGCGCAAAGGTCACAACCATGCCCCGGTCTCACTGCATTCATTCGTGGAACCCTTTCCACAATTTGACTTCTCGCCATGTTGACGGTAGCGTCTCTTTGGGTTGTTGATGCCGGCCCTCGGGACCCGGGGAGGTATTGAGGTTAGCGAGATTCATTTTGAAGCGATTGATGCATCTGGACGGAAGGAGCGCACTCACCTGCCTTGACTCATTCCTTGAATACCTCGCTTGTATTGGACACACCCGGATGTTTGACAAGCGGTTTCATCACGCTGCAGCCAAGGAGTTGACAGTCACGCTGTAAGTCTTCTTGTAATTAATTACTACAAGAGGCACAAGGGTCCGTGAAGCCGGATACGCTTCGAGAAATGCTTTCCACTGCAAAACTCAAGACTAGGAGAGCGGGTTGAATTGTATTCGTGTCCCACGGTTTTTGATTGACTTGTTTTTGTGTTTCGGGCGTGTAGTGGCGAAGCAGACGAGGCTACAAGATCACTTTCCTTCACAACAGCCAGGATCAACCAGGGACTCTGCCACGCCCAAAGAAAACAATAAAATGGAAATATATATACTTCGTAGTACGTTTTCGTACGTGTACAACAGTGGAAGGCGCCAGCCACAACAAAGAAATACCTACATGAGTTGAGCGTAAGACCAGGTGCTGAGTCAAGAATACTACACAAAGACCTGTTGTCGAGACTACAGAGTGGCTACACAAAAGACCTGTTGTTGTCGAGACTACAGAGTAACGTAGCATATGACAGCCAACGGGTTGTACCCCGCACGGCAATAAAAGGCACTGTAGTCTTCAGTATTGAAGGCAACGTAAAATAGTGGAGTAGGTGTGATGAGAAGGACACCGCTGCCGGGCGCCGCACCACTTTGTCACACAGTAGGGCATGTTGAAATCGACATATACATAAACAATGCAGTACTGTAGACATTGGGTGTGCACCGCCCCTACATAAAGTCCCTGCTGCTGATAGTTGTATCTTGCTTTTATTGCCATATCTTGCCGGATCATATACCATTACCTTGAAGCTTAAATCCCATCTATTACTCTCCCCCGATAGAACCGCACTACGTGTAGCGTTGAGAATTGCCATATCGAACGGTGCTTCGGCGGCTCGGCGCCCACTGATTTCGAGGTGTGCAGCTTGTTCGAACATGTTGCCAACCGTCCTTCCTCCTCCAAGCAATTTGGAAACATCTGGATTGCGAATGGATTCGCCCACAAAGGCTAGATATCACATTTTCCCCTCTCGGCAACTCCTCGTGCAATCAAATCACGCGTGTAACTGCTGGCGAACGTGACCCTGTAACCTTTGAAATTATCGCCAGAGTTCGACAAGATATGGAAGAGCTTATCGCCTACGCCGGCATTTCAGAAGCTCTTCCAGGCTCCACACTGGAATATTCGCTTGGAAGTGGGTAGCTTCAAGAACTCCTTAATTCTTTCAAAGTCAGGCGATACCAACACCATTGTTGTGCCTGCGAAGTTCTCCTCAGGCCGGTCCTTCGGTTCACGCAAATACCAAGCTGTTGGGTCCTGGGTAAACCCAGCACGACGGAACTCAGAATACATGCCTTCCTGCACCCCTTCACCACCAAACCGGTACCAGTCGCCGTTCAGTTCAAACACTACAGTTTTTCCTTCGCAGCGAAGCAGGTTCAGAAGATATTAATAGTATCCGAACATCGGTTTGACGATTCCGGGAGTGCCTATGACCACGACATCTCGAACTTCACCGCTCAAGATGAGGTCTGCCATTTCCTTGTAACAAGGACGGATGAACAGCTTGGATCCCCAGTCACGGTTGCCGAGGAAGAACGTGCCGTTTGCAAGTTCTAGGGTGTCCTCATCAGTTACCACGGCTCCGCTTAATGCCGGGGCAAAATCCGATAGGTTCTTATTGGCTGCAACGGGAAGAGGATCAAAGACAGCCATGGCGGAATAGAAAAGTGTTGTGACAGCGTTGATGAGCAACAGTATTCCGCCGGCGAAGCCGAATACAGCAATCGCACAGGGGGGAAATGACGGGCATCTGTATAAAGCATATAGCCTGATTCGCCCTGCTTGGACAAAGTCACGAGACATGAACGAATCAAAAGGCTTGTTGCGAGTCAGCAAAGGAAGATGAGCATTAAAGATCAGAAGGATGTCCACTCCGAATGCATGCCATGGTTACTGACCAATCGACTTTTCGAGCAAGTTCGGTGACATTGAAAACATCCGAAAGACACACGGATAGCATGTTCGTGCGTGAAAAAGGAAAAAGACACCGCTGTTGTAGCGCACATTGAGCACGGCTACACGGGAGTGCACGAAACACCCTTCATTGAGTTTACGGGACGAGACACGAGCGGGTATCGCGAATCCGGCCTTGTGGAAATCGCAAGGGGGCCACGGAAGAGCCCAGCACAACGTTGGACAGGCTGTCGTTGTCGCTGCACTACTCCTATCGAAGCACCTGCTCCCTTGCAATACATGCGATCCATACCTGTACCGGCATCAGGAAGCATCCCAGGAGTCGGCTCTCACAAAGTTGGCATTCTTCTCAAACGTACCAAAATTTCACCGCATCCCCACAATGCGTCCTTTCGAGAGGTTTGCTGAAAGACTACGTAGACACGAGATGTGTAATCAAATCACGAGTCACAAGCACCCCTACCTCCTGCAGCTCCTTTCATGCCATGGCATGCCGTCACAAAAACATGCGAAAAAGCACTGGCACGAAGACAGCTACATACATGAGAGACACAAGCAAGTGCTCTCCGAAGGGAGGGCGTGAGGAAGGCTGTGGGTGCATGTGCTCGAAATTCTTGAGCAGCTCATAACTGATGTGTGCACGATCACTTGAAAACTTGCTCGGAGTGCATAACCAGTGTGGAACTAAGCATGCGATGGCTCTTCTGCACCGCAGGCGCTTACCAAGACACTGCTTCAATTATTTTGCGGTATGCTGTCTTCCATCATCATTTTTTTTTTATTACCTCTGTTTTTTTTTTTTGGGCGGTAACCATAATGGTGGTCGAGTAGATCATGTTGTGCGGGGTGGAGAACCCTCACTCCGCGCAAGTGGGATGATCGCACCACGTTGTGTTAAAATGGTCAAGCACCCTCGAGGCAGTTACACAGTGCTTACAACTGTCTCTGGAAGTGAAGCGCCAGAATATAAATGAACTCATGTGCACCTGTCATCCGTATGCAAGGAAGTAGGCACAAGATGCCGAACACCCTTACTTAGCAGGATGCAGCGAACCATTCATGCGACTCGCCGAATATCTCACGGTGCTTCGCGCTGGCGATGTGAGAGCCTGGTCCGGTGAGAACGCGGCGTACTCCGTCCCGGCTTTGTAGGGATGCGAGGTCAATGGGCTAACGACTACGGCATGCACGACTATGANATGATGAGCCGAGCGAGCGAGCGATGAGCCTTTTTGAGCGGACATCAAAAGGGTTATGAAGTCACGGAGTGAAGGACCCAAGCTCACAGGATACACCGCATAAACAGCCCTCACGCCCTTTACAACGGTTTTACAGCTCCATGCCACGAGAGCTAACCCTACATCGAACAATCCACCCTCAAGTATCACAGGCGGGGGAATCAACGGTCTCAGTTTAACAAGAAGACTGGGGGGGGCTTTTCTTTTCGTCCAAATGCACATCTCCCCCGGAGGCAGAGTAAAGTTTCGACAGCTTTTCAACGACGTTTGGGAGGAGGGTGTCCTCATGTAAACGCATGCTCTAGACTAGACTAGTCGTGAAACCATGAATCTCGCATCCCCGCGATACCGTGACAGAGTGGCATGCCGGATTTCCCGCACTGTGGGAGCTGCAGCGCACCAATCCGACAAATGAAAGCACTTCCGAGTAGCTGAGACGCAGAGGAGTCCATCCCGCCGAAGAAGCCACGGAAAAGGAGGATGTGTGGCCTTCAGGAGAGCATAGCTTGCTCCCAATAAGTACCATCAGAGAGAAGGAGGCTTTTTCTCGAACTGCGATTTGACCGGGGACGCGCTCACGACGATTGCCGCTAAACAAGAGGACACGGGCTGGAAAAACAAGGTGAAAGCTGTAGCATCACACACGGCCAGAGGTTTACCCTCACTTTCCGACCGTAGTTTTCAGTGAAACGCTCGTTCAAGGGACCGACGACACCGCGTTCCAGTGAAGCTCTCTGTTCCCTGCTGCCTGCTTGAGGCCTGAATATCAATTGGGTAGAAAGGTTACGACTCAAGGCGAGGGTTCTTCGCTGAAGCCGAGGTCTTCGGCTTTCTGACTCATCCGTCAGAGAGCGTGTTCGAGCCTTCTGGCCGGAGAAATCGAGACAGTGTGTCGCTATACAGTCTGTCAGTGTGAGACAGGCGCGGACGGGGGTTGTCTTTAGCATTACCTTGAGCATTCACGGCACCGCCCCTCTCCTGCAGCAAGTGCATTTCTTCGAGAGGACGATATCAACTGGGGAGCATGATCACGTAGCCGCGAAGTGGCCAATCCTCTTGTCCTTGACCTACTCTCAGTGATCTCGAAGACGCGAGTCGCGTTCGAGCCCTCGAGGTCGACTTAACTCTCAACAGCACCTCGCCTGTAGATAATCCAACATGTTTTTTTTGCGGGGAGATTCGATTTCTTGCGTCCCCCGATGGAAACTATAAACACAAGAACCATCGGCAGAACAACAGTGCATGAGAGACACAAGCAAGTAGGGAGAGCGTGAGGAAGGCTGTGGGTGCATGTATGTGCTCAAAATGATTTCTCGCTCGCTCGACCACGGATCGACGTTTAATCGGGCAGATGTGATCTCTGTTCCCATTTCTCTGTCGGTGGAGATTGGATTTGCTATGCGTTCACTCAATCGACAGAACGAGGCGTCGCGCGCCGTGTCAGATGCGCTTTCACAATGATTTTTTCTCTCGTTTTCTTGACTCGAAAATAGACTTGCTTGTTGCAAGCCTGAAAACCAATCCTAGCAGCTGTTCTGTTGTATACGCACATGCCTCCCTCTTCCGATTGAGAGAACGAAATGCTAACCCACGCTCCACCGACGGAGGATAGGGAACATGGGTGACATCCTGCCAGTTGATACGCCGTTTGGTACCCTAGCGAGTGAGAAATCGCAAGCGGTGTTCTCGAGTTTGTGTCGGCGGGCGACCTTTGTTGCTGCGGCGGGACGCCTTTGACTTGTAGGTATTCTGCTTGGGTGAAACTGTTTTTTTTTGCGCTCGCCTCTCGAACGATCATCGCCAACTAGCGAGCAATCCAGCAGCACCGTCAGCCAAGAGTAGCTCGAAGCACTTGACGGGAGCGATACGTTGAGAACTCAGGTCGCTCCGGTTGCATACGCCGATGTTGCTGGGTTGCACCCCCCTCTGAGCTGTTTGTCTGCCGTACTCCGCGTACTTATTGGGACTTGTTTGTGTAGTGTATTATCTTCAGACGGTGAGACAACGCTCGTACCCAGGACGCTGTCGTGCTCGGAAAGGAGGAGGAGGAGAGAGAGAGAGAGAGAGAGAGAGAGAGAGAGAGAGAGTAGCAGCACGGCTGCTGCACTCAACAAAGGGGATCCCGGTGCTTCATCACCATACCCCGACCTAAAAGGTTCTACACCATCTGCGTCACACTTGTACGTACGGCAAATGTATCCAAACCATGTCCGTAGACCCACGAACACCCTCCCTGGTTCTTCACGCAAGTGACTAACCATCAGTGGGGCAACAACACCCCGGATACATCAATAAAAAAACCATACGGTGGTGGAGGGGAAACCCGGCCCCCGGGCAAAACCCCTCCAAAGAAAAACCCCATCCAACACAAAAAACCATTGCTATCACGGCGGATATACAATGGCCGCACTTATCAGAAAGGCCAAGGCGAAGACAAGATCGCAAGGAACTACGTTCCCCCGGACGATGGTCTCCCAACGCCCNCAATAAAAACAAACATACGGTGGTGGAGGGGAAACCCGGCCCCCGGGCAAAACCCCTCCAAAGAAAAACCCCATCCAACACAAAAAACCATTGCTATCACGGCGGATATACAATGGCCGCACTTATCAGAAAGGCCAAGGCGAAGACAAGATCGCAAGGAACTACGTTCCCCCGGACGATGGTCTCCCAACGCCCCCTACTCCTGCCATGGGTACACAGACCGCGACAGTAATGCGACTTTCCCGCATGGTAAACATGGCCCTTCCCAAGTGCTAAAAACTGCTAGCTACTCCGGCAAATTCATCAACTTGCTCCGGTGGTACTGCAGACTGCTCTTGCTAAGAGCCTTGGTAAGCAGATCGGCATGCTGCTCCGACATCGACACAAACTTGATTGAGATGTCCCCCGACCTAAACAATCCACGAATGAATGAAGTGGTACCGCACGTCGATGTGCTTGCTACCCGCTGAGCTGAGGGGATTCTGCACGAAAGCCATGGCCCCCTGATTGTCCTCAAGGACCTGAATGCTGCTGCCACTGGTCTCTGGGGCAATAAACGAAAGCACTGCACGCACAAACAAAGCTTCCTTCACAC
>CACKRE030000768.1:2236-24898 GCA_902602495.3 Ectocarpus sp. CCAP 1310/34
CGGGGTGGTGCCTGCCAGCAGCAGCGACAACCATCCATATCGAAACGCCATAGTGTGAGCACGCCAGCCCGAACATCAACCACAAAGAGGAAGACAGATTCAAACGCTTGGCATGGAGATGGGATTCCACAGGAACGAGGATCGGCACTGTTCAGCAAACAGTCGGCTGCGACGTTTAGTATTTCGAGGGCGTTTGCCATATTCCTGAACAACTGTTTCTTACAGCAACGGGTCACCAACAGACGTTCGTGCATTCGATCAAGGTGAAACCTTCATGGTCAAGTATCAAGGGTGCTACGCGGAAGAGCGGAAGGATACGGAAGGGGAGGTTCACCGCAAAGGCCGCTCGCTAGTGGTGAGCGGCAGACACAGAAAATCAAGGCGATGAGTGTCGCAAGGCGACACACGCGTCGTCCGACATAGATCTCGACTGCAAGCGTTTGTCATTCGAGGGCGCAGCGTTCATTCCCAATGGACGATAAATGTTTGGGCGACTAGTCTGACCGAGAGGTGAGAGTGGAGCCGGGTACGGCAGGACCAAATGCGTGATCATGTCAAGAAATAGGGTACCCGCACGTACAGTCATCTCACGAACAAGACCATGAAAGAGCAGCAGTATCCACATGTCGGAGAGGAACGCTTCAAGTCCATGCTGGAATATCACAACACAACAGAGAGTTTCCGAAGCTACCTTTGAACAATATACTCTCGATATACCTGGTGTGGGCGCGATCGTGGGCCCTGGCAGTACCCGTTGTAACGCCGAGGGGTAGAGTCATCCCAGTAACCACATAGGACGAGGGCAGCATGTACGAACGGGTACAATTTCAGAGCGGTAAATATTACGTCGCCGTTTGTGTTGACAAAACAATCGAAACTGACTGGTACGCAAGGTGGTTCAGTTCCCACGGCATCAAAAATAATTTGAGGCTGCAACCTTTAGTGATGGAAGGCACTGTCCCTGAACGACTATCTCTATAGGCAACCGCCGAATAACCTGCCAAACGGGGTGGTCATGGGTTGAACAGTCGGCGTTCAACAACATATTCGCCTGATTGAGAGCGTAGCATCTGATTGAGAGCGAGATTGCGCGATACGCTGTAGCCGGACTACCACTGAGAGGTGGAGCTTGCTGTGTAGCTTGAATTGAAGGGCTAGCCCGTAGCTTCAAGCCGCTACCCTGGTCATCCTGTGGGAGTCTCTCGTTGTGGAGCTACAGCGGGGAGCAGAAGCTACAGCAGAGCCCACCGCCCGACGCGATACCGCCCTGAAACAGTTTGAGCAGAAATAGCCAATCTGGGCAAATCTAGCAACTTGTCTAGCTCCTCGCTGCAGCATCCGATGACGATGACACGCATATGCTCGCGAAGCTGCTGATGAGACCTTCAATTTGCACCGCTTCTTGGAATAGCCCGTCCCCTACTTGCCAAGAAATGGCAAGAGGCGTCTGGACCCGAAATTTCATTTTTTTTGGCTCTCGCTCTCAATCAGATACTTCGCTCTCAATCAGGCGAATATGTTGTTGTTCGTGGTTTCCAGCAAATCGAAACCTTCATCGTCAAGCATACACGGTGCGACGCTGATGAAAAACAAGCTACGGAACAGGCGGCGCACGTACACCTCGTCACCGGTGATTCCAAGCGCGCTTCACTCTGCCGGTGACTCGCAGACTAGAGAAATTCAATGCCATGCCTGACGCAACGCGACAAACACGCGCATTGTACATAGCTCTCGGCTGCAAGCGTTCGTCATTCTAGGGCGCAGGGTTCACTGTTGACGTTTGAGGGCTGGCCTGTCCGAAGGGTGACAGAGGAACGAATAGGCGTCGGCAATGGCGGGGTTGAACCGGTGGTGATCTTGTCTTGAAAAAGGGTACCCGCAAGTACAGCAGTTACCTCACGAACAACAATCTGCGTGTGAACAGTGGCATCCAAATGCGGGACAAGAAGACACCAGCACTATGCTGGATGACCACCATACTGCACATGTCTGAAGTAGCCGCCTGTGGAGATGGCTGCTCGACATACCTGGTGTGGGCGCAGGGGTGTCCCCTGGCCGTGTCCGTCACAGTACCCGTTGCAAGGCCGGGGTAGAGTCATCGCCATCCCCACATGAGAGATCGGCAGGATGGACGAACGGACGCAATTTCAGGACCATGCAAACTTGAAACAAACATCGAAGTATCATCACCTTGTGTGTCATTAACAACAATCGATACTGCGACGCATGGTTGGTTCGTACGTAACGGCACCTTGGCAAACATTCGACTGCCACGTGCAATGGCGCCAGGCCGCATTACTCATCTCCCGAACAACTATCACGAAGGGCAAGGGGTGCAAAATCTGCAAAAGGGGATGATTGGGTTGAAGAGCAGCCGTTCGCGTTTTCAAGCACGGCAATAAAAAACTCCAATCATTCTGAAGCACACATTGTGCTGCATGGAAGAGCAACAAGTTTCAAGTTGCAGGGAAGAGCGGACAGCTACCAATACAGTTGCCGGCCGGTAGGCCATCGATGAACGTGAGGTATGACACAAATAACGCCAGCGGCTAGTTACACCATTGTGTTCCACAGTGGTCAACCACATGTCGTACGTCCATGCCAATAGTTCCTTAAGCCTTACTGAGCTGCATGAGCGATCGGGTCCTATATATATATCGTACCGGAGCACAGCCAGCAAGCCCCTTTTGCGAGGTCAGACTATGTTCGAAATCAATCCCGATGAAGCGCGGGCACTACTGAAACCGACCCCCACGTACGGGGCGACAACATATGGAGAGGATCCTGTTGTGGGCCCCGGACATCGACATACGTACGTGCGTGGTTGGACGATGGAGGGCACGGATGTGTAAAGTGTGCTGATGATCATGCGTGAGGCAAGGCTAGTCGACGACGAATCCGTTCAAATATACAATTTGTCGCTCTTGACGGAAACGAATATTCACCGTTGGCTGCTCAGGCGAGTTTCGAAAACAATCCTGATGAAGGGCGGGGACTACTGAAACCCAACCCTGACCGACCAACTCACGTTCTATGCGAATGACACTGATGGAATACAGCGAACACCAAACTTGTCGTGTGGATGACGTCGACAGTTAAGGCCTCTACGGAGTGCCACCCACCGTAACATTCTGAGTCGACATCTTGGCAATCGTAGCCAGAGACGCCGCACTCGTAGTAGTCCGTCTGGATATAGCCGAACGGGAAGCAAGAGAAGGTGCTATAAACATCATCGGGATGAGACAAGCACTTTGCCGACATCGAGGATACGACCATTGGCGTTCTTCTGTGCGCCACGACGTCAGGGGAATGCTTGTGATGCATTGCAAAACATAACCATGGACATCCACCAGGCCACCACCAACCGGAAGCTCAACACACAGTACTGTTACCCACTTCCACGAACGAGATCAACCGAAGCAAATGCCCTCACATCGACACAGTCGCAGGAGCAACAATCGCCCCCGTCATATCCGCATTCCGCGTTGTTGTTCCCTGCGAGCGAACCACAATCAGAACAGAGCGAACAGGGCCGTCGCGTTGGGATGTGAAATACATGTCAACCAGAATGGACGTGACTTGCTAGTGCAGGCCTCCACAATCCGCCAGTCACACAGGGAACAGGACGGTCACGTAGAGATGCGCACGTCCTTTGGTCAGATGTGCCAAACACTGATCATCCCCATGGTCTACCGTACACAATCATCCGTGCTCTGGGAAGCTGGGTGAGTCTACCTTTCGGCGGAACAGAATGTACGTAGCTGCAACACGCCTCCATGGATTAGCTGTCCCACCCTCACGACACCCGGTATGTGATGGGATCGCACTTTCGGAAGGACGAGCAACGGGACGTGCGACAGCTTGACGCTTCTATGGCAGACCGTGCCGAGACAATGAGAACTTGCCCGTGGTGCCCATGGTTCAGCACCCTCAACGGACAACGGATGCGCTGACACACACAAAACATGCATCGATACTCTCAGTGACCCCTTGGAGGCGGGGCAAGGAGCCGCTAGTAACACCACAGTCTTATAGAGGCCACCGTACTAAATGATTCACCAGAACATAACATTCCAGACGTAATTGTGAAATATGAGCCACGTAGCGGCCATGGTTGGTGGAGATCGGCTTGCAGATGCGCTAGACGTAATCAGCTTGCAGAGACAACGCGCACCAAGGCACGGGCTACACATCAGCGTCGCCAACGTGTGCACCATCGACAGGGGTGGCCATAAGAGCACTAATACATGTCACTCACAAACGTCACACTCGCCGTCCGAAGTGTAGCACAAGGTTCCATCGCAATCGGGGTATTCTGCAAGGGTCAGCGACGTGCGATTTGGGGGTTGTCAGGGCTTCGCGAAGTATATCGGCGACTGAGCAGCGAGAAGTGACAGGCAAATCACGCCAGCGACAATCGTATCAGCTATCCTCCTCCATACTGGTGAGTGTGTTATCGTGCACACGTGCCAACAATCCCGTTGCTCCCTCTGAACTGCGAGTTTGAGCTTCGAAGTCCAACGGTGGCACCACCTCTATTGTTCCTATCCAACGGACACTGGGTGGCCACGAATCGCCGGACAAACTCCAATTAACCTCATCGATATGTTGGGTTTGCACCATGCATACCGTTTTGATGATTATTCAGCCATACATGATTTATCGAGGCCGCAATACTGGTCCCCGAATCGAGCCAACCCGTCACTTTGTCGGGGTTCTAGTCTCCGATGTCTTCGATTTCACACAACATCGCGATACTTGCACCAGCTCGGTAATCTGCAGTAGTACATGTCCTGGCACGAGAAAATGCTGTTTTCGAATGGGCACGGCCACAATTACTCGACACGTCACAGGGGACGACAAACCTGCGACGAGGTCGAAGTGGAGGTCGGAGGAGAAGTCGGGAAAGCAGTAGAAGGCGTCGTCCGTAGAGGGACCTGACCATGGACGAAGAATCGATGAAGAGAAGGCAGCAGACAGGGAATCGTTGTCGGTATCGAGGTTCGACAGCAATAGCAGACGTAAAGCCCGTCAGCAAACGGCAGTGTCTTCAACATGGCCATACGTTTCGAATGGAAGTCTAAATCGCATCATGATTCGGGTGCTTCGTGACTAAGATATGGGTTGGGGACCAAGAGCCAGGCTCTCCTTGTCAGATAATCCTGGTAGTTTCCACGAGGGTGGGCCCTTGGGCTTCAAGACCCGAGCGACGAAGCAAGCATACACAGTCAACGGCGAAGCATCAATGCTGCGAGGCAGGTCCTCACACCCAGCGTTGGAGCCTAACTGTGACGCCCCGGAAGGAAGTAACTTCTCACGTCAAGCGTATCGATGGGGGGCCTAAACCAAAACTAACGGGAAGTTGTGTCAACCCAATAGACTCGTATTCGGCGAACTCGCCCAACGCACTTGCTTATGACATTTCACACAGCACCAAACACCGCCCCCCCACAAATGCTCGATGTGCTGACATTCGCTATGATCGACGTCATTCCTACGGCCAAAACTAACAGGGCCACATGACAATATATTATCTTTCGTCAGGGCCACATCTGTATCGCTCGGGGCCAACAACGTGTCGTGGTCATTCATGGGCTGAAAATATTGCAGAAGATGATGAAGGCAACTTCCCAACGAGAAGCATGTTTAGCTTTTGCATGTCAAAGGGTCCGCCATATTCCTCGCGCCTCCCAACATGTCGGACAACAATGCCAAGGTTCTACAAGCGGCAATTACCGTTGGTGTCGCCAGATTGCCATTTGACATCGCAAAGGCCGTATTATATGACTTGCCGCGGAATATCCAAGGGAACGATATCTTGAAACTCGAATAACATACATCAAGTTGAACACGCCCAACCGGTTTGTGCTTCGACAGGGGCTATCGCGATGGACGTGGACGATGATAGGGTTCGATGTTTTTGTTGATATTGCTGTCAATGTTGGCGCTGTCGCTGCTGTCGGCTCAAGAGAAGCCACAGTCACCTCGCTGCTTTGGCCGCCTCCAAGATTACCGACAATAACCTCAATCAGAAGAGAGACTAGGAAGTTGCGGGCCCGTGAGGGATGTTGCATATAAGGACTGCAAACACTAAACCCGGCTTTGAAGGTAGATCCAGCGTGACTTGCTGACTTTTCAGGGTCCCATCGATAAGACCCCCCCATCGCCGAATTACCCGAAATGGGACACAAACAGCCAATATCCACCTGTGTTTATCAAGCATCGTAGTCGCACAGTTCGACGGTACATGGCATACAAATACACGCAATGGTGGCCGGGCACATGCTTGGGACCATGCTAAAGGGATACCGAGTTCACGTTGTTCACACCGCCACCAGCGGTGAGGAGAAAGGTGGCGGTGCAACATCGTTCAGACTTTACAACGGTTAACTGGACGTTGGCGGCAATCACGGAGGTGGACAGAGATATCTACATGATTAGGGTGTGATCCTCATGCACGGTCGAATAGTTTCGTCTATTGTTGTTGTCTGTTTTCGGACATCACAACAGGCCCCACAGGCCGAAGAGAAACAATCTTCCGCGTCTCAGCGCGAACTTGGACAGTTTTCAAGAGTTCAAAAGCAGATGCAGCCGACGTTGCAGCTCACAACTATTTATATCGGTGTGCACATGTTGTAATTGTTGTGAACCCTCATCCAGTTCGCACCCACGTTCAGTGCTCAAGTGGACACTTTCGCGTCATCTCTACTGGGTGTTGTCGTCAATGTGTTGTCTGTCGTACATAGGTCCCGGCCATGACGTTTTGCGCCTCTATCTATAGTGCAGGATTCATTGCCTATTTAGGGTCACTATTGAGGGCTCGGATATCGAACGTCGAAGGTCGATCGGGAATGGCAGGATTGACGGTGTGAGCATCAAGAAGACAAATTTGGTACCCGCAAAAACAGTCACCTCACGAACAACAATCTGCGTGTAAACAGTGGTTTCCACATGCGGGACAAGAAGACACCAGCACTATGCTGGATGACCACCGTACGGCACATGTCTGAAGTAGCCGCCTGTAGAGATGACTGCTCGACATACCTGGTGTGGGCGCAGGGGTGTCCCCTGGCCGTGTCCGTCACAGTACCCGTTGCAAGGCCGGGGTAGAGTCATCGCCATCCCCACATGAGAGATCGGCAGGATGGACAAACGGACGCAATTTCAGGACCATGCAAACTTGAAACATCGAAGTATCATCACCTTGTGTGTCAATAACAACAATCGATACTGCGACGCATGGTTGGTTCGTACGTGACGGCACCTTGGCAAACATTCAACTGCCACGTGCAATGGCGCCAGGCCGCATTACTCATCTCCCGAACAACTATCACGAAGGGCAACGGGTGCAAAATCTGCAAAAGGGGATGATTGGGTTGAAGAGCAGCCGTTCGCGTTTTCAAGCACGGCAATAAAAAACTCCAATCATTCTGCAGCACACATTGTGCTGCATGGAAGAGCAACAAGTTTCAAGTTGCAGGGAAGAGCGGACAGCTACCAATACAGTTGCCGGCCGGTAGGGCATCTATGAACGTGAGGTATGACACAAATAACGCCAGCGGCTAGTTACACCGTTGTGTTCCACAGTGGTCAACCGCATGTCGTACGTCCAAGCCAATGGTTCCTTAAGCCTTACTGAGCTGCATGAGCGATCGGGTCCTATATATATCGTACCGGAGCACAGCCAGCAAGCCCCTTTTGCGAGGTCAGACTATGTTCGAAATCAATCCCGATGAAGCGCGGGCACTACTGAAACCCAACCCCCACGTACAGGGCGACCAACCACGTCAAGCGTATCGATGGGGGGCTTAAACCAAAACTAACGGGAAGTTGTGTCAACCCAATAGACTCGTATTCGGCGAACTCGCCCAACGCACTTGCTGATGACATTTCACACAGCACCAAACACCGCCCCCCCACAAATGCTCGATGTGCTGACATTCGCTATGATCGACGTCATTCCTACGGCCAAAACTAACAGGGCCACATGACAATATATTATCTTTCGTCAGGGCCACATCTGTATCGCTCGGGGCCAACAACGTGTCGTGGTCATTCATGGGCTGAAAATATTGCAGAAGATGATGAAGGCAACTTCCCAACGAGAAGCATGTTTAGCTTTTGCATGTCAAAGGGTCCGCCATATTCCTCGCGCCTCCCAACACGTCGGACAACAATGCCAAGGTTCTACAAGCGGCAATTACCGTTGGTGTCGCCAGATTGCCATTTGACATCGCAAAGGCCGTATTATATGACTTGCCGCGGAATATCCAAGGGAACGATATCTTGAAACTCGAATAACATACATCAAGTTGAACACGCCCAACCGGTTAGTGCTTCGACAGGGGCTATCGCGATGGACGTGGACGATGATAGGGTTCGATGTTTTAGTTGATATTGCTGTCAATGTTGGCGCTGTCGCTGCTGTCGGCTCAAGAGAAGCCACAGTCACCTCGCTGCTTTGGCCGCCTCCAAGATTACCGACAATAACCTCAATCAGAAGAGAGACTAGGAAGTTGCGGGCCCGTGAGGGATGTTGCATATAAGGACTGCAAACACTAAACCCGGCTTTGAAGGTAGATCCAGCGTGACTTGCTGACTTTTCAGGGTCCCATCGATAAGACCCCCCCATCGCCGAATTACCCGAAATGGGACACAAACAGCCAATATCCACCTGTGTTTATCAAGCATCGTAGTCGCACAGTTCGACGGTACATGGCATACAAATACACTCAATGGTGGCCGGGCACATGCTTGGGACCATGCTAAAGGGATACCGAGTTCACGTTGTTCACACCGCCACCAGCGGTGAGGAGAAAGGTGGCGGTGCAACATCGTTCAGACTTTACAACGGTTAACTGGACGTTGGCGGCAATCACGGAGGTGGACAGAGATATCTACATGATTAGGGTGTGATCCTCATGCACGGTCGAATAGTTTCGTCTATTGTTGTTGTCTGTTTTCGGACATCACAACAGGCCCCACAGGCCGAAGAGAAACAATCTTCCGCGTCTCAGCACGAACTTGGACAGTTTTCAAGAGTTCAAAAGCAGATGCAGCCGACGTTGCAGCTCACAACTATTTATGTCGGTGTGCACATGTTGTGATTGTTGTGAACCCTCATCCAGTTCGCACCCACGTTCAGTGCTCAAGTGGACACTTTCGCGTAATCTCTACTGGGTGTTGTCGTCAATGTGTTGTCTGTCGTACATAGGTCCCGGCCATGACGTTTTGCGCCTCTATCTATAGTGCAGGATTCATTGCCTATTTAGGGTCACTATTGAGGGCTCGGATATCGAACGTCGAAGGTCGATCGGGAATGGCAGGATTGACGGTGTGAGCATCAAGAAGACAAATTTGGTACCCGCAAAAACAGTCACCTCACGAACAACAATCTGCGTGTAAACAGTGGTTTCCACATGCGGGACAAGAAGACACCAGCACTATGCTGGATGACCACCGTACGGCACATGTCTGAAGTAGCCGCCTGTAGAGATGACTGCTCGACATACCTGGTGTGGGCGCAGGGGTCTCCCCTGGCCGTGTCCGTCACAGTACCCGTTGCAAGGCCGGGGTAGAGTCATCGCCATCCCCACATGAGAGATCGGCAGGATGGACGAACGGACGCAATTTCAGGACCATGCAAACTTGAAACAAACATCGAAGTATCATCACCTTGTGTGTCAATAACAACAATCGATACTGCGACGCATGGTTGGTTCGTACGTGACGGCACCTTGGCAAACATTCGACTGCCACGTGTAATGGCGCCAGGCCGCATTACTCATCTCCCGAACAACTATCACAAAGGGCAACGGGTGCAAAATCTGCAAAAGGGGATGATTGGGTTGAAGAGCAGCTGTTCGCGTTTTCAAGCACGGCAATAAAAAACTCCAATCATTCTGCAGCACACACTGTGCTGCATGGAAGAGCAGCAAGTTTCAAGTTGCAGGGAAGAGCGGACAGCTACCAATACAGTTGCCGGCCAGTAGGGCATCGATGAACGTGAGGTATGACACAAATAACGCCAGCGGCTAGTTACACCGTTGTGTTCCACAGTGGTCAACCGCATGTCGTACGTCCAAGCCAATGGTTCCTTAAGCCTTGCTGAGCTGCATGAGCGATCGGGTCCTATATGTATCGTACCGGAGCACAGCCAGCAAGCCCCTTTTGCGAGGTCAGCCTAGGTTCGAAATCAATCCCGATGAAGCGCGGGCACTACTGAAACCCAACCCCCACGTACAGGGCGACAACATACCTCGCGTGGGCGCCATCGTGGGCAGTGGAGAGGGTCCTGTTGTGGGCCCCGGACATCGACATACGTACGTGCGTGGTTGGACGATGGAGGGCACGGATGTGTGAAGTGTGCTGATGATCATGCGTGAGGCAAGGCTAGTCGACGACGAATCCGTTCAAATATACCATTTGTCGCTCTTGACGGAGACGAATATTCACCGTTGGCTGCTCAGGCGAGTTTCGAAAACAATCCTGATGAAGGGCGGGGACTACTGAAACCCAACCCTGACGGAAGTATTGGTGAGCCAACCAATCGAATGACACCAAACCATATCGACGAAATGGGGATGCCTGTTCCCCTGAAACGTAGCAAGAACAGCGGTCAGTGAAAACCGGTCTTCACTGTTGGTTACTCTACGCCGGTCAGCGTCCGAAATCATTAGATATCTGGTCGAAAGGACGAACTGGAGGCGGGGTTGTCACAATCGGGGGGCTTCGCAAACAGAGCAAGAGACTAATTTCGAGCCAAATAAGAGTGCCACATCACGGAATCACCATCAATTTCACAATCAACCTCCCAGTACTTCCTGACAAGTCCAACACTGCTTTAGCTGTTCGGCCACAACCAAGCAACACACAGATAGAGCGAGACGTATGCATTCAAACCTGGAGTGTGTCCTGGAGTGTGTCCTGGCGTGGGCCCGGGAGAGGGTGCCGGGGTTTCCCCTGGTCGTCGACGGATATGGTACAAAGGCAGCAGCGATTGGTGCTAATTTAGAATGCGCGGACGTGAACCCATGGGACGCAAATCTATGACAGTCGACGCAGCACGCTATCTGCCAAACAACCTTCGTGATATCCGTCCTTCCACAGGTGAAAGGATACTATTTTCCGATTCCTCAAGGCGATGCATGCCCGTAGTTTACAGCTCGACCGGTATCCAGGGCAGCTAGTGACAGAGGTCTCATAATGGGTGGTTTCGTTAGTCTCCCGACGTCGATGCAGGCATAGCCGTTGCTGCCGCAGGAGTGGTCGTCCTGGATTCAGCACAAAGGCAAGCAAGGCAATGCAATATTTTGGGGTTGGAGCGGTAATTTGCAAACGTCGAGGACGCATTAGCAGAAGAGTCTACGAAGCTGCAGCGTCCGTGTGACTCACCGCATAATAACCATCACAATATCACTGATCGTCGAACTCCACCGCCAACGGAAAGCTCGACACGCTTACGGCAGCGTCCAGCAAAATAAATCAACGCTCGCGATACTGTAGATCTCACATCGATACAGTCGCAGGAGCAACAATCGCCACCGTCGTATCCACACTCCTCGTTGTTGTTCTCTGCGGACGAGGCGAATATCAGAGCGAACAAGACGGTCGAATTGGGATGCGGTGCAGTTTCAAACCCTCCACACGGACAGCTCGGTCATCTCCCAAGCAACCCAATGGCCAATGACATTCATCTCTGCCCTGAGGTGCTGTAGGTGAGGCTACAGACCGAATAGGCCCGGACCTGACGTCCCGCACAAATCCACAACGCACAGCATACGCCGTTCGACTCTAATGAATATTGTTTTCGATGAGAGCAGCCTTCTTTGTCCCACCTACTTGGCTTCTACTAGACTCATGTGGCAGAAGTCCTTACGAGGCGCATCTTGATTCTTAGTATGGTTTTAGCTACAAGTATTGTTTGACCCAAATTTGACATGTTGTCGTGTTTTTTCTCGCTAAATCATCCAATACGGCTTTTTGGCGGATGGAAAACATATGCTGAGATCGTTGCCCGTAAAGCATAAAGCGCATGCGTGCGTCGCGCTCATCGGCGAGATGACGGTGGGAACGTCCGTAAAGACGCGAAAACCTTGACATTTTTAACCCTCTTCCTTCGGTAATTCCCTGGTTTGTGCATCATCCCTGTTTGACCTCATCATGCTACAGACGTACGATTTTTCACACTATCCGCACACCATCAGCACACGTTGTTACAAGTTGAGACAGGGTTGGAGGCCACCTCCTGTTGCGGGTGGCATGCCGTCGCCTGCCACCTACTGGACATCAACAATCAACCAATCAACTACTGTTGCACCGCATCATTGGCGCTCGCGAAGCGATCGCAAAGGGTACAGTGTGCAGTGTACAGTTCCATGCGTAAACCGCCAAACCGCCCGCGGTTGCACCGGGTTACACGACTGCTGTCGCCTTTCGTCCTAAGAATAACTTGGCATTACGGTGTACCTTTCGGCATGCCTCCCTCACAAAGACGATTCTCCAAGAGTCAATATCGACAGACGCGCAGAGGGTACAGCATGTAGACGACGCGCAGGAGGAATACCAATAATACCGCTCGGCGTAACGCGACGGCTTCCCACGCTCATGCCACGATACCGCCCACATATTTACTTCAAAGCCGATCCACCTATTGCATTGTCTACCCCCGAAGACGGTAGGGTGTTCCCGGTGGCCGCCGCCCCCCAAAGCACGGGCGGCAGCCATACCCTAGTTCATCAAACGGGACGTACGGCAGCTTGACATCTTCAACGCTACAAAAAACATACCAACATGTCAAGACAACGAGAACGTGTTACTACCAACCCATGCCAATATGTCATGACAGCGAGAGCGTGATTGAAGGCCGGCGTCATAGAGCAACCTCAGGCAACAGTGTTCATATCACACATCACACCGCGGGCCCGGTGTATGCGGAGCGCAGCAAGTGGGCAGCCTGTCATATCCAACTGGATGAAATAGTATACACCTGCACATGGTCGAAACTGCAGTGCGTACTCTCATCGACTTTCCGCCAAGGGGCGGGGAGGTGCTACTAACTGGAGTCACGCAGAGCCATATTTCACCAGAATATTCCGCTCCAGAAGCCAGTGAGATAAGCTTGGCCGCGTTGCGGCCATGGCCCGTTCCATAGGCCTTCAACGCAAGGGGCGAATAAAAACACCAAGGCACTGTGGCAAACGTTCACGCCGATTCACCTGGATCACACCAGCCGTCCGTTATCCAATACGCTTCTGCGCCGCACTCGGGGTAGCCTGCAAGCCGCAGCAATGCGATATCAGGGGGCTGCTGGGCTTAGCGAATGGTAGGGGATCAAGCAGCGAGTATCCATTCCCATGCCGGAACAGGCAAACACGCAATCTATTCCCTATCCACACTTTGTGGGTACTATTTCGTACGCTCATGCTAGCAGCATCTTACTCCCGCTTGTTGTCGGCGAACGGCGTCATTACGCATGGCAGAGTGGCTCCTGACGACGCTCAAGATGGAGATCCCCGGGCAAATAAACAGGTCCACCAACAACAAACCGACACGAGACGAGAGAGACCTATGTATCCAAAAGGGTTTCCATTACCGCGTCCCAAGTGCCGAGTCCTGCAACGTTCCAAACCCTATGGGTACGCAACAAATACCTACGAGACTGTCATACTGCAGACCTGCTCCCCAACATGATGCAGAAGGGTCGAGGCAGTAGTATCCGCTCGACCCACAGGCACCGTAATAACTGCTTGCACAGGTACAAATGCAGCACTGGTATCGAAAAAAAAAGTACGTTTCCAACGTTGGGCGAAGCGCCAGTCGGCAGGGAGAGGAGGGCGGGTACACCGGTTACCGATATTGGCATCGTGTGGTCTGAAAGAGGGCGGGAGAGTCGTTGGTCCGTTGCATTCGTAGAACGCGCACGTAGGGATCATAGGGCACGTTGGGTGACCAACTTTGGTAAGCGAACAAGAATGATACGCAGCCCTAGCTTTCCGCTACGGTCAACACTGGCACACGACACATGGTGGGCAATGCACCCATCGGAAGCTGGGAAGTACACCGGGACATGCGCACCGGGCATGCATGGTCGAGATCGACCAACGAATAGAACCCGAAGCAATTCCACACGAACTCACATCTCCGCCATCGTACCCACAATCCTCGGTGTTGTTGCCTGCGCCAGAGTGCGGGTGATAAAGCCAGAATGCGAGCGAAACATCGGTTTTGGACGAGGATCAAGCTGCAGGTATAGTGCCCACCCGCTCACCTAAGACCAGACATGCTTTTTTGGCCAAGGCTTAAAACTTTCCAGTGTTTGTCGAGTTGGCAAAGTCTACCAAGGTACGACACCCGTACCCGTAACACTAACCCGAATACGCGGGTTGGGGTCGGGAAGAGGTCGGGTAGGTGGTTAGTGAGGGCTGTTTTGGGTTAGCCGCCGTGTGGGTATCGTCGGATACTGTTTCTAGGTTGGGTCCCGGCTGGTGCGTTGGTACTGGGGTCTGGTACCTGTGGTAAGGTTGGTGGTTGGAAGGACTTGGGCGGGGAGCGGCTTAAGGGTAGATAAGGTTGGGTTCGACACGACTTGAACGTTACTGGCCACCGAAAGGTGGGCTAGCGTGGTGCTGGCCTTCGGCCGTGCTGGGCAAAGGCGGCTAGTGTGGTTGGGTTGGGTCAGCTTGTGACGGGTAGGGCTTAGACTAGGTCAAATGGGTATTGTCAGGGTGGTTGGTGGTGGCATTGGGTGGTTGGGTACCGTTGTTGCAAATTTGGCCAGGCTCCTCCGTTCCCCGCCGTCAGATGTCCTTGGTGGATACTGTGCCCGCGGCAAAAGTCAATTTCTTGTCTTTTCGTTTTTTTTTCGTACTGCACTGCCCCACGCCCGCACATGTAGCCTTGTTCGCCGGAAATAATCAAGGGCCAATCCGCAAAGATCGGAGGACCCAACGGACGGAGCTTCGACATGGAGGATACAAGGCCGATCAGGATGGGATGAGGCACCTTTGCGTGAGGATGCGCGAGCACGTTGGCAGGCCGCAGGCGGATGTACGAGCATGAGGCGGTGCAACCCGTGGAAGATAACATCGTAATGTGAACGTTCACCGACTTTGTTTCACAGCGGGCCGGGCACGCGGGTCAGGGAGTACAAGCGGCGACGCAAATGTGACTCCTTTGAAGGTAATGAGACATTATCGCCAGGTCTGGGCGGGGCCCTTGACGTTATGGTCCGCGCTCCTTATGAATGGGTGGAGCTCCGGCACTGGCATCATGAGGGAGATATTTCGAGGCGAGTACTTCAGAGGGAAGGGGAAAGCACGGGTGTCTGCAAGATGGGAACCAGCCGCGAGGCTTACAGGCGCCAGGCGTTGGCTCAGTCCCTCAGTTCTCTCTCTGACTCTGTTTCTTCCTCTGTTCTGTCTCTCTCTGCTTCTTCCTCTCTCCGTCTTTCTCCTTTTCTCTCTCGCTCCTCGACGATCTAGAAACCAAAACAACATTTGGGCTGGTCGAAAGAAAACGACAAATTATTGCTCGACATGTTCTACGAGTCTGAGCCTGGGTTCCTGGTGAGTGTCTCTTTGCAGTGGACCGAAAACGTACGAAATTGAAGTGGCCTTTGCCTATGGTAATCCCGCTACGGCGGATATTGTTTTCTTGTCGGACAATGGCGCAAACGTGAAACCGAAGGCCACAAACGTTGCAAATGCTCAGTCTCGGGCAACTTCCTCAGACTCGTACTGTCGAGTCCACGAATGATTAGTCCCGTTCAAACCAAGACCAAGAAGGATTGAACTCACCTGCGTCACAAACGCCGTCACCTATCGTGGCAGCTCCACCACACGAAGAAGTAGGCGCTGTGGAACATCAGCACGAGACCAGGGACGGGGTTTCGAAGGTTGGTCCCAACGCCCAGGAGTGTTAAGATGGTGGGTGATGATGGGCAAGATTTCACAGGGAAATTCGCACCAGGGGCCGCCGCCAAACGAACAGCAAACGACGGAATCAGGAGGAAACAGCCGACTTTCCACAAGATGCAAGCGTGGACACAACTTGCTGGAACAACAGCTCATGAGTCGACAACAGAGGACGAACGAAGCCCGAATACAGTACACTGAAGGCCTCGTGAGGTGGCGCTTTTGTACGAAACGCCACCATTCCTACACTGATTGTGGTCACCGGCAAGCGACAACGCCAGGTGAACATCGAAAATTGTACGCGTCATCCATTGCACCTTGCACCTTCAAGTATCCGATTGGCGGTGCTCTACCAACCGCTTGGATTTGAGGTGGATCAATGCATTTGAACTCGGTGAGACCTTGCGATTGAAATGAGACGCTTACCCCAGTTTTATTGCATCTGATTCGGGTGCAGGAACGTATCTATTCAATGCCTGCGCTACAGTAGATTTTCTCCCAACAGACAAACCATCTCTTCAACGTTCACGACAGCGGAATTTCGACGATATATAGATGCAGATTCAGTTGTCAACGACTTCCTGGAGGTTTTCGCTGCAACGTTCACCAGGCAAGACCATCCCGGACTGAAGATGGCTTCTCCCAAATCGACTCCTCGCCAATATTACCGAGATTCCAGAGATCGATCGTACAACGATTTCAAACCACCATCACAGGAAGGGGATGCACATCATCTCCCAGGACCAAATCAAATATCGACGATCCGAGACGACGTGGTTGGAGGCAATTCTAGTGCCAGTCCTCCTGTCTACCGAACATCAACAAACTCAGTTCAAAACGGTAATGCAACAAATCATTACCGTGACCGTGATCGATTTCGCTGCTTCCTGGTTAACTGTTGGCTGTGTGTAGCAAACCGTGTGGTTCCGGTATGCCAGGCATACCGGGTTACGGCACCTTACGTCCACAGCGGCGGAGAAACAGAGACACTACAAGCGGTCTTGGAAGATGCTACCATTCCTCCCTCTGATTTTCGCGGGCCTCGACAATCGCATGGTTTTGATTGAGCTCAACCTCCAGAAGTTCTCCTGACAAATTCAAAACTGCTTTCGATGTTCACGGCCACGACCAACCGGTATATAGACACAGCGGGAAAAAGGAGCCAGTGTTGTTCCGGTTCGTAAACAAAGGGTCCACGGAGTGATGGACAACGGTGCATTGTCCCAATGGATGATGAATTTCACCGCTATTCTAAAGAGTGTACTAGCTTGACAACGCCTCGTGATCGTATCGAGCGCTTTGCAGCACGACGATGGAAGACGATGTGTACGTTCTTTGGGTACGCGGGGACACTCATTGTCTCGGTGAACTGGCTTACCTACCTTGTATCAAACTTCTTGTGGAGCGCTTACCTACCTTGTATCAAACTTCGGGTGGAGCCATACTTTGGGCTACCGTCACCTTTGTGTGCGCTTACCACTGTAGAAGGAGTAATAGCTCGCCTGGAGTTTTCGGCGCCCAACACCTTGCCCCTGGGAAAAAATATCAAAGCATCGGCCGGAGAGGCTCTTATAAGCACATGGTTTGTTGCACTTGCGAACAGTTGGGCGCGAACGAGTCTTGCTGCGGGTTTGCACTATACCAACAATCAACGGGGAATTGCACTCATTCGAGATTCCTGCTGTCGATGAAACCGGTGTAACTCGAGACGCTTCAGCTCTCGTGTTCCAACAGAGCATTGCAATACAGGGTGTCGTGATTTGAACACCTCTCCAAGTTGGGTATTTGACACCAATCTTTCTATCCATACTTTTGAGCGTGCCAAGTGTCATACAGGGTGTCGTGATTTGAACACCTCTCCAAGTTGGGTATTTGACACCAATCTTTCTATCCATACTTTTGAGCGTGCCAAGTGTCTCTGGATTTGCTTCGAACCCATTTCGTGTAATCACAAGTAATCACGGGGCTCGGGGTTCGCAAGAGAGGACCCTAGCTCGCGCACAGGGTACCTCGAGGAAACCAGGGTTCCCATTGCTTGTATTGGGATTTGATATTCGGCAACCCCCAGCCCCCGGAAATCTACGAAAAAAACAATGGGTACTGTTTGTGCCGAAGTGTGCAAGAAAATGTTTGTGCACCCTTCACATGTGCTAGTGCAACATACTGTACGACAGTCTTCCGAAATGAATGGATGTTATTCTACCGTGCACCCTTGGGACAGCATCAACACGGTGAAAAATCCGTGGAAACTGTCGACCAACAACCAAAAAAAACGTGGTCAAACTTTCATGGTGAAGGTATTGAAATCCGAGAACCACACGGCGCTTCGCCTGTGCTGGTTCTTCTTATGGTTTCTGTTGTAGAGCAAGGATAACACACGTGTGGGTCGGGGACGCGCGATGTGGTTGCTCACCAATGTTGGGTTTACGTCACCGTTGAGAATGGGTCCAGAATTCGCTCCTCCTTTTGAATCCTCCCTTTCCCCTTGAGGGGTTAGTGCAACCGACGTCCACCCCTGTATTGCACCTGCCAAGGTTGATTCGAAAAAATACAAGAGGAAGGCAGGTTTGTATGGGATGTCGATGTCAAGTGTGACAATCCTAGCTAAACCTTCGAATGGCACATCAGCCGAAAGAAAAAGAGAAACAGACCATTCCTCAAGACGATGGGGTCCTCCCGGTGGTGTGTATTCTTCGTCTATTCGCAGGACTTTTCCAATTATTCAGTTGGCGATCGAAATGCGTCAGCCCAAGAGCAGCATAACACTGTAGCTAGAGCAGGGTTTCAAGTCATGGGGGCTCGCACGGCAGGCGCGCGCTCGTACACATTACATGTGGCCTGCGTTTTCGTCTTAACTGGCTTCTCGGTGCATCATTGCCGCACCAGCCGGCAATACCCAAGAGGAAGGCGCCAACAGCAAATATTGTGTGGGATAACGCCTACGCGCACCCTTGGGCCGTGTGTTGTAGTCTTTGGATGGTCGGAAAAGGCGCCAATTGATCGCACAGTCCGTAATACAAGATCATCCCCTAAACTTGACAAGATTGTGACAGAACCGTGAGTGAGTATGGACTGCAATATGCTTAACAACTTGTGCACCACAGCCATAGGGACTGGCAATGCCGTGGACGTGGATGCAGGACATGCCCCTGCTGAGAGCACCGCGGCTCTACCTAAGTGGGTCACACGCGAGCGGTGGTTCCACGCTCAATCACGTCCTTCTGCTCTATATCATTGATGGAATCTCAGCAGCCGTGCACGGCACGACGCGTGCTGCTGAAACCTGCACATTAGGATCCATTGCTGAGGCTTGCTCAGTCCCTACCCTCTGCGCCTTCCTCCTAACTAAGCTCCACCGAGGCACACACAACGCCGTCTGCAACCGAAAAGCCACTCAGAACCCCTGTGTTGTGTTCGGGTCCAGTTGAGTGAACCTGAGCACACGGCTGAATGTTACTGCACACCCTGTCCGATGCGTGAAGTTCACGTGATCGCACGGGTCACTTGCACAATATATTCGACACCCGAGAAAAAGAAACATACCGCGCCACCCGCCGGCATGTGTACCACAAATCTCTATGTATCAATATTATCGAACAGGTGCTGTATCTTGTGTAACCTGCGGTATGCATGCATGGCTGCATGATACTCGTGTCAATGTGCCAACTGAAACTTGGATTTGTGGTGGGATGAAAAATATCCAGGGATCCCCGGGGGATAAAACGTCCATGCGTTTCGCTGACACGCTCGCTGCCTCTTGTTTGATGCATCTCGCTCGGGCTGAAGACCGCCCAGAAATGGTGAACATTGCGCGACCCCCAGGCTCACCTTCGGGATGTCGGGATCTTCTAGAATACACCGATCACCTGCCTAGATTCCTGGTGTTCCTATATCAGGCAATGTTTCAGACGATAGTCTGTAGCCGAAACTAGTGGTGGTATGCGTCCCCTCTTGGTCGGTATCGCCTGGGAGTGAGCAATACCGAGCGACTAAGAGAGACGGGAAGAAAAAAACAAGGAATCGGACTGGCACGTAGCAACTAAGCTGCACATAGTCGGATACGCTCCACACTGCGTGATCTCTTCACACTTGGCGTCGTCGGTCGGACACTTGGCTCGATTCTGCCCTTTGCTAGCCGAGCGCTCAGCTCTCTTAAAATATTTGAAGAGGTATGGGGAAGGTTCGTGAGGATCCGCATTCTCAATTCCAGAGATGATCCTTCAAAGAGGGTTGCAGTTTCCCCTTCTGTAGGTTATATTCTCTGCGCATACGTTGGGCTGGTTTCATTGTATTTGAACCTTGGACAAAGATCCCATCCGGACGGGAATTGATGTTGCAAATACGTCGACCACCTCCTGCCTAGATTCATTCCTGGTATTCCGACATTTGGCAATTTGGGGAACGATATTCGATAGCAGCAAGAAGTAGTCTCTATGCGCGCCTCTTGTTCAGAGTTATCCGGGAGTGAGCGGTAGCGAGCGACTGAGAGAGCAGCCAGGAAGGATATGAAAGGAATCGGCCAGAATCGCAGCAGCTAACCTACACACAGTGGTCGGTCACGCTCCACCTTGCGAATCCCATCACGCGGAGAGAACATGGAACAGAGTATGGTCTTATTGGCCGAACACACAAAGACATGCAAAAGAAAATCCTGGAACCGATTGCGACCTCCCTGGTTCCTTTGGGTGATTACCCCGCACGAACATCACAGGGAAACAGATGGAAGTGGGCTTACCCACCCATTCTCAGACAAGAATGGTTAATCAAACAAAATCCTTTGAAACACTCGTGACAGGACCGAAATACTCCCAATCTTGTTCGAATGCCTGGGCAAGGGCCATCATGGACAGCACAAACATCAATTTCTATGGACTTTCAGGCACGTCTTCGCCCCACATGCCACCGCGGTGCACAAGGCGTCAGCACGTTTGCCCGACATTCCGGTGGGTGTCCCCACCGAAATCTGTGACTTTTTTCAGCACTTATCGTTGCCTTGTACTTTGGGTACAGTTTTGTTCGCAATGTACCTATACTTTTGTTGGGCCATTTTTCATTCAAAAATCGACCTGCATATCACGTGGGAACGTGTCAAATGAAAAAAAGTCTAACGTGGGTACATCGTGGAAAAACGTCCGTCACAAAACAGCACTGTGGGTACATGAAAAAAAGTAGGTTTCGGTGGGTGCACTCACCGAACTTTCTGACAACATCGGGCAACTTGTTGAGGCCTTGCTTGCCGCGGCGGTGTAAGGGATAAAAACGTGCCATAAAATTCATAGTAGTTGGTGTTCTTGCTGTGTATGGGCCCTGCGAATGTTGTCGAGGAGTCGGAAGAGGTTTATAGTGATTCGAACCTGGCGCGAGGTGGCTTCCAAAAGCAATATTTCGAATACCCACTATTGTCGGAGAACGGGGTGGGAATTTCCATGTTTGCCAACAATATTTTCCACTGTTATAACATTATACAGCAGAGGACGAAACGATGCACCGAACCACAATAAAACCGCAATGAACTCGAGGTTTTTCCATGCAGACGCACGACGGGCAAGCCAAAAGCTGTATCGATCTGTCTAGCCCAGTTGTTCGTGAGGAGAGCAAGTTGTTGTCGAGGTCGACTCTGACTGGGTATAGAAGGGCCGCCTTTAAGGTGGTTGTGAACACGAGCCGCCTGTGCTGCCAGAACTACTAGTTGTGCTTATGTACTCTTCGACGGTTTGCGACGCTGCCAAGGCCGCGGTTCGAGCGGTTGTCAAAACGGGGTAAGAAAGTCGCACCTTAAGAAATGTGAAAGTCGCACCGCACCGTACCACACCTTCACATTTCGAGATGAAAGAAACGCACAGCACCGCACCGCCGCAATTCGAATTGAAAAAACCCGCAACGCACCGTCATCGTGTAAAAAACCAAACCGCACCGCGGTGCGGGTCCACCTCGTCAACATCCCTGAAATACACCAATAACCCGGTACAAGTAGCAGTGAATTTCGCCGGCACCACAAATTATTCTCTGTGAGGGTGCTGACCCCGGACCAACCCAGTCAAGTCTCACGAGCACCCCACGCTTCACTCAGGGCGTGTCGAGCACCTGCGGTCGAGGTCACCTCGAGTTGAGATATCGATGAACTTGCGACACATGCCGTGGGAGGAAGGGACGGAGGAACGATGGCTCTGAACGGAGTCTTCAAGGAACGACTTCTTCAGATCGTTTCGGTGGCTACACAGGTGGCCATATCTCGGCGAATGCAGAGGTACAAGCTCGCATTGCGCGGGCTTCAAGACGCCGAAAACAGGCAAACAAGATCGACCTCGAACCAGTCAACGCCAATGATATGGGGATGGAGTGTAGACGCATCGTAGAACGCGTTTTCGTTTGAAGTTGGCGTCTTGTTTGAGAGTAGATGTGACAGATTTGCGTAGAATAGGGTAAGATGTTATCATGAACGGAGAAGAAAGGGCTTTTCCAACACGGAGATGTAGCATGGATCAAAGCATTTGTTGGATTTCAGCTTTTACAAGCGGACATCAACGCAGTAGTATTTTAGCAAGCTTACGAACGCATATAGGATACCATCAGGATTGTCATTGGTAAGTTGAAGAGGAGATACTTTTACGATGTAAATGACAGTAGAAATAAGTCCTACATATGTTGTTGTACTTCGTATTGGTTTAATATTCATGTAGAGTATGAGACATTAAGTGAAAGTTTTTTTAGGTACATCTGCAATTGTCGGAAGGCAAAAATAAATAAA
>CACKRE030000768.1:28079-38163 GCA_902602495.3 Ectocarpus sp. CCAP 1310/34
AGCTGGCGGGGCACAAAGCTGCTGTCTGAAGTGCTGCCAGAATGTGTCTGCGGCCGTACAGTGAAAAAGACCAACTAGACTAACCAAAGCCATCATAGCAGCAATTGACAATCACCCGAATCTCTCCCGATCGTCTGTGTTAGGCACTGCAGTGAAAAATATCGACACTAGCTAAGAATCGTTCCACATTGAACGAGTCTTCCACGATCAGGCACAAAACCAATGCACCCGGGATAGCCACGCCATCTCTGACGGGTCTCTCTAAAATAACGGTGACGACGCCATCACACAAAACCAACACGGAAAGTCAGAAAAGAAACGAAAAAAATTGACAACACAGATAGAAATGTTTGTCCGTGCGCCACGGGTCGATGTCGCCCGCATGCTCCGGTGCCACTGCTCCGTCCGGCGCCGCTGTAGTCAGCCCGAGCATAACGCCACTCGACCTGCTCCGTCCGTACACGCTCTCGTTGCTGTCCTTCCCAGTCCGTTCCTCGCTTTCTCCCTCATTGCACTCAAGGTTCTTGGTCTGAAAAAAATAAAAATTCTCGCGCCGAATGGTCAACCAGCCTAGTTCAGCTCGTCGCCACCTGCTCCCTCCTCCTTTGATGGCGAAGCCAGGTTACTGAGGCAATACAGCTCCCTCTAGCAAACCTAGGGCCGTGAAGTGCCCGTCCACCTTTCTGATGGTGTCTGCCTCCGCGCACAAAAATGAGACGGGCATAACTGCCTACGCCGACGGCCAGAAGGCCCGCGCATCTACATTTTCCCGCCTGACCCCATCAGTGCCGACCCAACTCCACCACCACACGCACGCCTCGCGGCGGATGCGCAGCAGCAAGAAGGTTTCGGTCATCCCTTGAGGGTGAGTCTAGCCCTGTTCGCCAGAAAGACCCCCCCCTTCACTGCAACCCATGTCTAAGCAAAAGCTTGTCGAGGAGCGAGGGGAAGAAGGGAGAGTTAAGTGACAGTAGAAATAAGTCCTACATATTATTATTATTATTATTATTATTATTATTATTATTATTATTATTATTATTATTATTATTATTACCCTCCGACAATTGGAGATGTTAGCACTAAAGTCCTAAAACGTTTCACTCAATGTATACCCCTTACTATTTATATCTTCATGCTCATACTTGTACGAATACAATATTGTACATGCACGTACCTACCAATGCCGAACTTAAAACTGAAGGAAATCATAACATTATTGATTGAATTCAACATTTCCTCCATTCTCCTGTTACTTCCTTTGTGAAAATGCCAAAACCTTGTCTCTCCACAACTCTGACAAGAAGTTCCTGTCGTTGAACGGAAATCTTGTGAACATAATCTACTACTAAATACTACATTATTATTTTGTTTGCCCTCCGACAATTGCAGATAAATGCAGATATACATAAAAAGTCGATCGTAAAGGCCGTCATGCCAAGCCAAATGAACTCGATGCCCAATAGCTAGGAATGTTTGCCTGTAAGTCAACAAAACTTTGGTCGAAACACTACAGCTGAACTCTAGGCACGAACCTTAGATGGAGAAAAACGAACAAAACCCCAACCTCATTCATCCGAAATCAAACAAAACTCGGCCCCGTCTTCCCTGGTACCCCTTTTCTTTTAGTATATATATGTGATGTACCTACCAAATGCTTTGTAACAACTATACCTACGCTCATAAGATAATCCATTACACTCCTACTATTACTACAGTGCGTCGTCACTACATCCCCAAGTCATTGGTGTCGATCGATGTGTTCGGTGTCGATCTTGCTCGTTGGTCCTCCGCTTCTTGTCGTCCACGTAGTGCGAGCTTGTATCTTTGTACCCTCCTTGATATGGCCACCTGCGTAGCCACCGAAACGACCTGAAGTAGCCTCTCCTTGTAGACTCCTTTCTGGGTCATCGTTCCTCCATGCCTCCCTCCTACATATAATCTATATATGTTGTTGTACTTCGTATTGGTTTAATATTCACGTAGAGTATGAGACATAAAGTGAAAGTTTTCTGAGGTACACCTGCAATATTCGGAAGGCAAAAAAACAAAAATGCCGTCGTACCACATAAATAGACCCTCCGGTAGGACTTGAGGCAAGGCGGGAAGGCTGTATCGGGTTTCGTGCAAAGGTGCTCTCCCATAATTGACCTCGCGGCTGACACACATCGTCTTCCCTGCTGATCGCTGTGTATCCGGGTGGGTAATTTCTACGTGTTGTATCCTTCGCCGTACTCCGTAACATGTCCACACCACTGCTCCACACGGAGAGACCAACTGCCACTCGCTGCTACTGCTGACCTTCATGACGGATGCTCTTCAACGGGATTACGACATGGTTGCGACAAGATGTCTCGGCAAACCGCTCTGAGGAATACCAGGGAAGTTGGCAACAATGGCCACATTGGATGTATATCACTTGAACACTTTCCGTTCTCTACTGATGCTGATTACCAACACCAAACATACCAGGAAACCTGCTAACACGATACAAACTGAACGCTATGCCCTACCTACCATGCACCAGGTGTACCATTCTCTTCTACTGTAAGCATCACTGATACGCTACCCCAAAGGGTCAAGCAAGTTTTTTTTTTTTGTAAATTCTAAAAAAACGGCGTGAAACACCTACTGCCCGTGAAATTCAAAAATCTACAGGTTTGAAAAACGAGGATGTACTGCTATATGTAGCCTTCTTTCCATCTTCCATGATATTTACATCAATTTTATATTGTTCTCCTTAAATTCCTAAAACCAGCAAGCTGTCAATAGACACTGCGCCGTGTCCCCTGTGAAGGTTACATCTTACAGTTCAGGACACTACGGAGGGATTCTCCCCGATATCTTGTCGTTGACCCAGTAGAGAACTACAGGGGATGTATTGTAAAATGTAGATTTACCTATACAGATGTTTGTTTTTAGCACCAGCTGGCATCACTGATAAATCATCAGTGTATAGACTTATAAANTCAGGACACTACGGAGGGATTCTCCCCGATATCTTGTCGTTGACCCAGTAGAGAACTACAGGGGATGTATTGTAAAATGTAGATTTACCTATACAGATGTTTGTTTTTAGCACCAGCTGGCATCACTGATAAATCATCAGTGTATAGACTTATAAAGACTCGAAATAAGTCCAGTACCCAGCCGGTTTTCCTCCACTTTATGAAAAGACTCCACCACATCCCGTTCGACTGTGGGTATATCTCGAATGGGTAGTCTTTCTGTGCGTGTATTTATTTCTCCTTAAAAAATAAACACACATGTAGGACTTATTTCTACTGTCACTTACATCTTCATTTTTTTTCTTTTCCCTTACTGTTTCGTTTCCATGTTTTTTCTGTTTTTCTCTGTTTTCTTTTTTCTCTCTTTTGTCGCTCTTTTTCTGTGCCAGATGGCCTTGCTCTGCTGGCGTTGTGAAGTACCAAGATTGAACCAAGGGGGCGTACCTCTTCCTCTCCGGCCTGCGATGGTGACTCCTAGTCTCAGTTGTTTCCTCGCATAGCGCGCAGAGGGAGTGGAGGACTCCAGGATATCGGTCGTTGATTTCTATTGACACGCGGACCCCTCGGGGCCAGGATACTTGAGTGTACATTTAAAGTAAGTTAACCTGTGACCACGGGAATCGACCACGTCGAGTGTTGGATCAGGTGTTGTTGTTGTTGTTGTTGTTGTTGTTGTTGTTGTTGTTGTTGTCTTCACATTAAGAACCGTTCCGATCTCTACCCAGTACCTTAGTATGTTCGTACTGATCCAACACTCGACGCGGTCGATTCCCGTGGTCGCAGACTAACTTACCCCAAAAAGGTACACTCCAATCAACTGGCCCCAAGGGGTCCGCAAGTAAATAGAAATCAACAACAGATATTTTGGAGTCCTCCACTCCCTCTGCGCGCTACGGACAATCGAAGGTACTGGGTGAAGAGAGATCGGAACGGTTTTTAATGTGACGACGACAACAACAACAACAACAACAACGAAGCACCACTTTGGGGCTCATATTCGACCAATTGAAAGAGGAAGTAACTCCCGGAAGCGTCCACTGGCCATCCAAGCATATGCGCCCGAGATGTACCTTGTTCCTACCTGTGGCTGCCCCCACAGCGATCCTGGTTGGTGCTTCTGGCGGTGACGACGTTGTTGGAGTGTCCAGGCCCAAAGCAATTCGAGTTGAACAGAACCCCCACGACAAAGTGATCGCCAGGCGGAGAACTCGGCAGCAGCTCACTCCGTCGAAGATATGCCGCTGCTGAGCACGTCGGGCCATGACCCAAGCGGGTCAACTGTGTGTGTGTGTCTGTGTGTGTGTGTCTTGATAGTCTAGACTGACTGGTTGCTTTTGCGCGTCACCTCACCCCAACGGGCAATCAACCGGAAAATTAGTATTTTCTGCGTGCAAACTCGAATGACGAAAGGCTGTGGGATACGGAACGAACAACGACCCGAGGNTATGCGCCCGAGATGTACCTTGTTCCTACCTGTGGCTGCCCCCACAGCGATCCTGGTTGGTGCTTCTGGCGGTGACGACGTTGTTGGAGTGTCCAGGCCCAAAGCAATTCGAGTTGAACAGAACCCCCACGACAAAGTGATCGCCAGGCGGAGAACTCGGCAGCAGCTCACTCCGTCGAAGATATGCCGCTGCTGAGCACGTCGGGCCATGACCCAAGCGGGTCAACTGTGTGTGTGTGTGTGTGTGTGTGTGTCTTGATAGTCTAAACTGACTGGTTGCTTTTGCGCGTCGCCTCACCCAACGGCAATCAACCGGAGAATTAGTACTTCCTGTTTGCGAACTCGAATGACGAAAGGCTGTGGGATACGGAACGAACAACGACCCGAGGNAATGCGCCCGAGATGTTTCGTGTTCCTACCTGTGGCTTCCCCCACAGCGATCCTGGTTGGTGCTTCTGGCGGTGACGACGTTGATGGAGTGTCCAGGCCAAAAGCAATTCGAGTTGAACAGAACCCCCAGGCCAAAGTGATCGCCAGGCGGAGAACTCGGCAGCAGCTCACTCCGTCGAAGACATGCCGCTGCTGAGCACGTCGGGCCATGACCCAAGCGGGTCAACTGTGTGTGTGTGTGTGTGTGTGTGTGTCTTGATAGTCTAAACTGACTGGTTGCTTTTGCGCGTCGCCTCACCCAACGGCAATCAACCGGAGAATTAGTACTTCCTGTTTGCGAACTCGAATGACGAAAGGCTGTGGGATACGGAACGAACAACGACCCGAGGGGTTGGTGCTACATGTGGGCTGGTATGTACCTGCGGAGACGGAATTAGCCAGGTCGGTCCAGCAGGGACGGCTCTGTAGTTTCGACCAACCAAGAATATCCCAATGTCCCGCTGTCAATTTGGGGAAGATACGTCATTTTCCTCACAATGAACGTTTCTTCGTTCCCTCGGGGCCCCCACCCAAAATCCCGCTGGGGACCATTCCCAATAAGCGCAGCGCGCAGTGCATGCTCTTTACCACTGTGACCTGTACTGAAGCTGTTGAGGTCACCAACCGGGGGCCCAGCGCGGAAAATGGAGTGAGCCTGACAATGTGTGAGATGTCGTGAGTCTAGTATTTTTCTGAAATAGACTATCTATGCTGCTCACAATTTACTACTTATGTTCGTCTTGTTGGTGCGCCCATGCTGGAATCACAGTACATTTAGAATATTTGTGGCGCCCACTTAGCCATCAAACGAGGAGACAGCGGGCCCAAAAATAGTCTAGATACGGCACCAATCAACGGGGCGGTAGGGGGGCGGAAGGAAACGGCGCGGCGGGAAGAAAGCAAGCGAGAAGAGACCGACCGCGTGACGTGACATGTTGCGGTCGAATTACGACTAATTTTTCTGTTGCCCTCTCCCCCGTTTGCTGTCGCGTTCAGACTGTCTCTAGGGATATCCCTGTCTCTGTGCGAGTTTGTTTGTGTCCTCGTCTTTGCTTTATTCTGTTTTATTTTGTCTTTTGTTTTNTCTAGTATTTTTCTGAAATAGACTATCTATGCTGCTCACAATTTACTACTTATGTTCGTCTTGTTGGTGCGCCCATGCTGGAATCACAGTACATTTAGAATATTTGTGGCGCCCACTTTCGCCAACACCAGCAGTCGTCACGTATGCGTACAACCATTCTGTAATGCATCATGTCCTATCCATGATCCTTGACAGCCTAGTATTTCCCGAGTCTGTTCTCCTCCTCTCGCCCGAAAGTCTATGCCCAGCCCCGCCCCCGTCGCTTCCAGCCTGCTTTGTAAAAGGCTTGGTGTGGGTGTCTGTGTGCCTATGTGTGGTCTACATGTAAATGTACTGTATCTCATGTTTGCCGATATTGTTTGTTTGTTGTTTTTCTCTCATCATTGGACTCTGTCGTCTGCCCCTCTTGCCCCTATATCCTCCACTTCTACCAGCTTGACGACCCAACCGGGGTCACATGGGAGGGGGGCGTTGGACCCCCTCCTGCGGTTCCTGCCCGGGATGTTTTTATCGCGAGAAGGGTACAGCAATCCTTTCCCTCGCGACTTATGAAGTCGATCAAAGTTACTAACAACGAGCTTTGCAGCACGTCGCTTCCAACGGAGACCAGGATTGAATTAGCGAGAAAAACTCACTCTGCCGGGACTCGAACCCATGACCTGGCCCTAACTAAGCAGGCTGCGAGGCTACCCGCTGTGTGCCATAATGATCAACCATGAGACTACAGGCATGTTTCGGGTTCAACCATTTGTTTCTTTTTACTGAGATCCTCCTTTCTTCCCCTCGCTGCCTCAGCAACGTTTCTCGTAGGCATGACCCATAACGAGGGGGGGGTCTTTCTAGCGAGCAGGGCAAGACTCACCCTCAGGGGACCGATACCTTCTTGCTGCGGCGCACCCGCCGCGAGGCGTGCGTAGTGGTGGAGTTGGGTCGGCACTGGTGCGTCAGGTACAAAGGTGCAGATGCGCGGGCCTCTAGGCCGTCGGTGTAGGCAGCAATGCCCAACTCATCTTTGTGCACAGAGGCAGACATCATCAGAAAGGTGGACGGGCACTATGTACCCGGCCCTAGGTTTGCTAGGGGGAGCTGTACTGTCTCAGTAATCTGGTTTTGCCATCAAAGAAAGGAGGGGGGGACAGGTGGTGACGAGCTGATTGGGCTGGTTGACCCTTCGGCGCGAGAATCTCCAGACCGAGAACCCTAAGTGCAACGAGGGAGAAAGCGAGGAACCGACTGGGAAGGACAGCAACGAGAGCGTGTACGAGCGGTGCGGGTCGAGTTTGGTCGTGCTAGGACTGGCCACAGCGGCACCGGAGCAGCGGTACCGGAGCAGCGGAACCGGAGCAGCGGAACCGGAGCAGCGGAACCGGAGCAGCGGAACCGGAGCAGCGGAACCGGAGCAGCGGAACCGGAGCAGCGGAACCGGAGCAGCGGAACCGGAGCAGCGGAACCGGAGCAGCGGAACCGGAGCAGCGGAACCGGAGCAGCGGAACCGGAGCAGCGGAACCGGAGCAGCGGAACCGGAGCAGCGGAACCGGAGCAGCGGAACCGGAGCAGCGGAACCGGAGCAGCGGAACCGGAGCAGGCGGACGGCATCGAACCGTGGCGCACCAATCTGTCGCACAACTTGCGGTTTCTATAAACTGCTCATGAGACGCTCATGAGCGGCTCATGAGACGCTCATGGGATGCTCATGAGCGGCTCATGAGATGCTCATGAGATGCTCATGAGCGGTTCGATGGGTCGTCTCATGAGCTGTCCCATGGGCGTCTCTTCATGGGCGTCTCATGGGATGGCCCATGAGATGGCCCATGAGACAGCCCATCGAACTGCCCATGAGCATCCATGAGATGGCCCATGAGACAGCACATCGAACTGCCCATGAGCATGTCACGAGCTGATCGGCCGTCGTCGAGGCTGCCCATGAAGGAGAGGCAGAGCGTCTCATGAGTAGCAGCGACATTGCTATGCAAATGTCTTGCAAGAAGAAAGAGAATGGCCCAAAAACATACTTCCTCTGTATCATAAGTTAGGGTACCTAAATTTGTACGGGCCCTTAACCGTGTCCGATCTGTTTTTCGATTTTTTTGTTGAAATCTTCGTAGTTTTTTTAGCAAGAAACTTCTTTCTTTTTTTATGCATGCGCCACCCCGCGTACATGAGCGCCCGAGAAAAAACCAGTCGGCCTGAAAAAGGCCGTATTTTGCATGTATTCTGCCCCATCCGACCAGGCGACCAGGCGTGGGGGGCGGGGCAATGACAAAAACAAGGCAAAAATACCAAGAATTATCCCTGACCCTAAACCTAGCCTCCCCTCTACTCAACGATCCATGACGCGTCCCCCATACTAAAAGCAGCATAATAGTGGCCCCCACACTGAAAACAAGACACTTGGGGGGACCACACTAAAACCAAGACACTTGCGGGGCAAAGCAAGCAACAGTAGGGCCCTCATCCAACCCCCCCCTCTACTCAACGATCCATGTCGCGCCTCCTATAATAAAAGCACTATAGTAGTGAGCCACACTAAAACCAAGACACTTGGGGGTCACACACTAAAATCAAGACACTTGGACGGGTACTTCTTTCCGACACAGTAGCGTTCGCAGATCGGGTCAAGCACGCCCTTGGGAATCGTTGACAACCCCGGCTGAATGCCCATCGCAATTTCTACCGCCATGGCATAGCGCCTACCAACCGATAACTCGGTGCCCCTTTTGCGAGGTGGTGTGCTGGGGGGCGATTCCATCGCTAGAGTGAGTAGTGGGCCGGTAGGGTACTAATATCAGATGGTTTTGAGATTTTTTTCGAGAATTCTCAAAAACAATCCCATAATATTTTCTCAAAAATATTCCCAAAACAGGCCAAAATAGGGTATATTTTGACCGATATTAGGTACAGAGATAGATGTTCGTTTTTTTATTTTATTTTTTCTATCGCTTCTTCTTTGTTATATCTTTCTTACAAACCCGACTATGCTACCATCACTAACACGGTTGCACCCAGACAATCTATTGCATTTAGGTACCCTAACTTATGATACAGAGGAAGTATTAGTCTAACGCAAGAATCCGGTTAGGAGCATTCCGAACGCTCTTTCGGACTTCTCCGAAAAATTATTCGACCTTCTCTGCAGCGCTTTGCGAAATAATCCGCTCCAAACTCCGCATGCACACCTTTGCATGGCCTAAATCCTCTGGCCAGAAGGACGGAAAAGACAGAACCGGATATCCGAAGCAAGAGCAATGCAGTGGCTAGCGAAATCACCGCCGTGCTGCACATTTAGTTAAGCCAGTGTGGGCAGAGCACAGCAGCAGACAAACGGATGCAGAGTAGAGTTTTTTGCCGATGTTGCTTCGATTTTTCCGAAAACAGCAACGCTCCTCGCTGCCCTCGTTTAAGCAACGCGAGAGCATCAACTAGCCCGTAGCGCCGGCATCGACGCCGGCCAGTATCATGTAGATCATCGTGTCGAAAGAAGCAGGACACCGGAGGCTTTCAAGCTCTCGCAGTGTGCAATGGTACGAACTGAAGTGTGATCCCGCCACAAGAAAACTGCCGTTGGCTTTGAGGTCTGCAACGACACCCACATAGCTAGTCCCAGCCCTTGCGCAGGCGGCAACGGAGCGCCAACAAGCCCGTAGCGCCGGCATTGAGGTCGGCCAGTATCATACAGATCACCGGCATCGCAAGAAGAGGGACGCCGGAGGCCTTCAAGTTCTCGCATTGTGTGGTGGCGTTAGCTGATGCGTGTCTGAATCAGTGTGTCAAAATCACGTCCAAAGAGACAGATAAAAGCCTTAGACTACAAGTTACAAGAAAATTTCTGCGCGTAGTGGTGGAGTTGGGGTGACTACAGTCAATGATCCCAGCCGGTTTCTTGCATCGACAGCACGGGCGAGGCACCGCACGGGGCCTGTTTTGAGACGCACGTATTATCGCAGTTGTTATTTCAGTTGAGAGTTCTGGTTGTCCGTGTCTGTAATTGGAAACGGTCTATTGCTCTCTTGGATTGGAGCCAAAGGTCGGTGGGGTTCCACGTGTCACATTTTATTGTGAACGTAGACTACTCCTTTCTTCCCCTCGCTCCTCGACAAGCTTTTGCTTAGACATGGGTTGTAG
>CACKRE030000769.1:6606-20421 GCA_902602495.3 Ectocarpus sp. CCAP 1310/34
GAGGAGAGGTGTGACCAGTTTGGCAGGGACCTCAACACCATGGTACCTGTGAAGAATATTGGGGACTTGAGATGGTACTCTGGATGTTTTTATGGGAGAGATTGGGATGCAGGTACTTTGAAGATCTCGCAGCAGACGTACGCTGAAGAGTTGGGGATGGATTTTGGGGTAGAGTACGGGAAGGAAATTCCTCTTTCCGTAGGGTTGAAGCTTTCAGAGTTTGACCAGGATGAGGAAGTGGTTTCATGGCCTTTTCGTGAGCTGATAGGATCATTGATGTGGCTGGCAACGCAAACGAGGCCAGATATCGCGAATGCAGTAAGAGCGGTGGCACGGTACTGTGCCTCTCCAAAAGAGATTCATTGGAGAGCAGGGCTTGGTATTTTGGGGTATGTGGTAAGGACTAGTGACTTGGGTATTACATTCAGGAGGGGTAGTGTAGCAGGATTAAGCATGGAGGTGTTCGCAGACGCAGACTATGCAAGTAAGGCTGCCGATAGGAGGTCTGTGTCAGGGGGATTGGTGATGTGTGGGGGGGGATGTATTTCTTGGTTTTCAAGGACCCAGAAGTGCGTCACGTTGAGCACGACAGAGGCGGAGTATATCTCTCTTGCGGATGTGATAAAAGAAGTGTTTTTTCTGAGGCAGGTGTGGCGTTTCATGTTACCACAAGCAGGCATGCCATGTATTCCGGTGTTCGAGGATAAGCAGGGGGCTATTCAGTTGGCGCAAAACCCGATAAGCAACAGTAACTCGAAGCACATCGACGTAAGGCACCACTTTATCAGGGAACTGGTAGGCAGGAAGGAAATATCGATTTTTCACGTGGAATCGGCGTATCAACATGCTTACTTTCTCACATAAGCACTTCACGCGGGAGATTTTGAGTTTCATGGTAACTACGTGATGAGTATGGATTAATTTATTGGTGTTTGGATTTATTTTGTGTGTGATCAAACAGCTGGGGTGGCAACATTTTACATTTTTGCCTATGGTTTTTCTCAATGGATGATGTTCTAGGCTGGGGGGCAACAAGTTCACTGAAGTTCGAAGAAGTATAACTGGTATGATCGGGGATGGTTATTGATGTCTAGCCAATGAGGCTATTGTTCTAGAGTTGAGTGGAGTTTCTGATTTTATTTTCTTGTGTTTTGGAGTTATTGAGGATCGAAAAAGACATGGCATGGTCACAAGCAGGGGGGCTGATAGATATACTTGTAGCAATGCCAAGTGGTTGTAGGATTGTGTGGTACGTGGAATGTATTTCCAGGATGTGCAAGGTACCCCTGTTGTATACTGCGTCGCCCCCTCATGGTGGTGCGTGCACGCGTGCGTTCAGTGTTTTATGTAAGTTCATGTGAGTTCATGTGAAGAAGAAGTTTATGCAACAAACCCTACACGTCTTTCCTCCTTGGCGCGAGCTCGCCGAGTTGCCGACACCCTATTCAACACACGTCTTGCGACAAGCTACCACCAGTTCGGATCATCCTGACAAGCGTCACGAGCATATGCGTGGCATCGTCATCGGATGCTGCAGCTAGGAGCTAGACAAGTTGCTAGATTTCCCCAGATTGGCTATTCCTGCCTCAAACTCTTGCGGGGCGGTTTGGCCTCGTGCGGTCGCCCCTGCTGTAGCTTCTTCTGCTCGCCGCTGTAACTCCACATCGAGAGACTCCCACAGGATGACCAGGGTATCTGCTTGTCTGGCTCTTCAATTCGAGCTACACAGCAAGCTCCACCTCTCAGCAGTAGTCCAGCTGCAGCGCATCGCGCAATCTCGCTCTCAATCAGATGCTTCGCTCTCCATTTCACCAATATGCTGTTCATAGTGTTTGCTATTGTTTATTTTCGTTGTGAAACTCATCCAATAGGGCACAGAATGCATGTGTAGCCTGACATCCTCGCGTCCAAAAGTAGACAGCGTTGTTGGAACACGTAAGTTTGAGGCATATATGTGGGCACATGTAATGTGTTTTGTGTCAGCGGCCTGAATGTTGTGTCTCGTGGGAAACCTCATCTGATTATACCACCGTGCAAGCACCCCATGAAAAAACAGCAAGATTGCAGTGTAATACGAATGCATAGTCTATCATGTTGATTTCCCCAATGCGCCCCCGCCTTTTTGTGCTCGATCTGTACACTGTTTACCGCAAGGGGCGCAGGCGTTGCTGCATTTTTTTTCTGGCCCTCCTGAACAAGCTGGCCGGGGAGTGATCTCCTCCATCGTACGGCAAGGCAGCACGCTGTATCTACCAGCTACAACACCATTGAGAGACATATGCACCAACTATTCCTCCCTGAAGGGTGGTGACCAAAGGCTATTGGGATATATCCTGCTTCTTGTGTCCCGCTGTGTCCTTCATGACGCGACAGCACTGGTAATATTGTTGTCTATTGCCTACACGTGAGGGTGCGGGTTGTTTTGCGGGTTCGTGCGATATGCCATGGTTCTCGTAAGAGTACTGCGTACCAGTAAACGATTTTAATGTATGCCCGCGGCACCCTGCAAATATACGATAATATCGCCGGGTGCGTTATGATGAGCTACCGTATGCATAGGGTTGCGGAGACTATGTGGACAACGACCGAGATCCAAGTACCTTTTTTTTTTTTTGTGCACCTTTTCGCGTCCATCTTGCGCAGAAAGAGTGCGTGAAGCCACGAGAGCTACAAGCCTTGAAAGACACATGGGGAGGAGAGCAGGCCGTGTTGGCGCAACTGCGGAAGCTGTTGCGAGTGGCGTCTGCTCTGACGTTCGCAGTTCGTTCTTTCGATAAGGCTGAACGCAAGAAGCTCATGGAGCATGTTGGGGACACGGTGAGGGCCTTCAGAGGCAATTTTCGTACCGTGTCTGACAGATTGCCGTGCAAGTTGTCTACCCAGCTTTGACCCTAGCCCATCGTCCCTTCCACAAAACATATACCAGAGAATGCCTAGGCTTGACACTTTGGAATTCCGATTGAATGTAATGGTTCCTTTTTCGCATAGAGACCTCACATCTCCGCCCCGAATAAAATCTCGTTGATTTGTTACCGCTTGTTGTTCAAGACCCTTTGCTTTGGTGGAACTTTCGGATTTCTCAAAAGCTCGAGTAAACGTTATATCCCCACGCACTTCTTGGCGTTTTCTTCGCGGCGTCTCTTGTAACCATTGCTCCTCCAAAAATGTGCCCATTTCATGTTTGTTGCACACACACCCCCCTCCCATGGAGTAAACGAGGGCGACGGTAGATCACAAAAATGTGTTTTAAACATCGTCCTCCCAGGTCCGGGTGTACGACAAATAAAAAATAAACCCAAACGGGGCTGCTGGTACATAGTTCACGCGCCAGCAACAAGCGCACTTCTCATCATGTCATTCAAGTGCGCATCAGTTTTCGTTGCAAAATGGCCTTTCCTTTTTTTTTGGGGGGGGGGTGTTGTGGTGCAGGTGGGGGTGTATGCGGAATTGCTAGGGAGAAGAGACATGAGGACAACCGTGCACTGTGCTCTGCACTACGTCCAGGCCATTGAAGACCATGGTAAGTTGAGAGAGTGTATGAAGAAGTTTCTCTCAGATTCTTGAGACTGTCCGAGTAAAACGACCCGCGTATTCTATTTTATTGTACATGCAATGATATTTAATCGCCGATCCGTGTGGAACGCCGATACCCCCCCCTTTTCGCGTTTCTCCTATGTGATGCGGTGGGGATATGTTTTGTTGTATCCGACATACACGCGTTGGTAGGCCACATGCCTGATGCCAGCACGGGCGAAGCTTCGCACCAAAGGAACAAGAAGGTCAACCATTCTAACAGCGACCGCAACGCCGCGGCGCACTACGCTCGCCGGTTCAACATGGACCTCCGCATCGATGCTCTTGCTGAAGGAATTCCGTGGGAGGTCACGAGATTCGACCGCAGGTTGAAGAAATACGTTGTGGAGACCGTCAAGGCTGGCTCCGGCTGCTCTGCGGTGCTGCGGGCGTTGGGTGATATTTTGCCGGGGGGGGGTGTCTTCCGCCCCGACGGACGCTCGTGCCGCTAGTACTCCAACGGCTGCTCAACGTGCTGCTCAGTTCCCCGGCGCCGCAATCTGGACAAGCGTGCTGTGGGAGGCCGGGTCGCGTAGGGGCAACGACGCCGGCAGAGGCGGGTGGGAGTCCCGCATTGCCACGGGCCCTCTTCGTCCCGATGAAAAGACGTTGATCGGGGCGTACAACACATGCTTCAGCTGCGGTCGTGCGGATGGGGGTGCGTTATGCGAAGAACCGCGCTGTACCGACTGCTGGTTGAACTCGTCCACGCTCGACCACAAGGACATCATTTGCACACGGTTCAAGCACGGCGCTCCTCTCCGGGCAAGTCGCGGCCTTGGCCGGTGGAAAGGGGGCGATGTCAGAGCGTCGACTCGAACGGCACCGGGTGGAGATTGGTGGCTGGCCGAGGGATGTGGAGAGGACGTGGAATTCTTCAAGGAGCAGCCCTTCGACGACGATGTACACGATGGACCCGCTCAGGCGTCGGGCCTTTCTTTGGCGCGCATCCTTTACTTCGAGCACAGAAGGAACACGCGCCAAGGATCCCACGACCGCCCTTTGACATCGTGGGTGCTGGCGTTCGACTACGTCTCCGACGGTGTTGGGAANGGGTGGAGATTGGTGGCTGGCCGAGGGATGTGGAGAGGACGTGGAATTCTTCAAGGAGCAGCCCTTCGACGACGATGTACACGATGGACCCGCTCAGGCGTCGGGCCTTTCTTTGGCGCGCATCCTTTACTTCGAGCACAGAAGGAACACGCGCCAAGGATCCCACGACCGCCCTTTGACATCGTGGGTGCTGGCGTTCGACTACGTCTCCGACGGTGTTGGGAACCAACGTAGTCCCGACCCCGTCACATTGTACCCGGTCTTGGTCCTGCGAGGTAGGCGGCGCCCAATGGTGTTCCCTTCAGCCGCAATCAGGCGGCATGTGCACATGTACCATCGCTGTCCAGGGCCCGAGCATCCGCCTGCCAATCGTGAATGGATGTGTGGACCTGAACGATGTGGTCGGAGCGGACGCCAAGCGTGGCGACACAAGTTCAGGCTGGCGTCGCCGGGAGACGGGCCGTGCGACCGCTTTCTCTTGAATGAATTTCACCACAGCATCAACCGAGAGTCTTTTGTCTTGAACTTTATCCCAGGTACATAAAATGCTTGGCGTTGAACCTAAAGTTTTGTAAACATTTGGGCCGTACGGTTTTATTCGCAGAGCCCAAATGTGTTTCGAACTTTCCCTGCCCTAAAATGATGAGAGACCTACAGTAACAACCCCCCTGCGTTCGACGTTCCGACGGCAGGTACAGCGGTAACCCTGCGGAGAGAGTGTGCGCATTGCCACTGGAGAGCTACATATTCGATGAGGTTGTTGGGGTAGACGAAATAAAAACACGTTGCGGCGAATGGGAAAGAGTTATAGTCATGTGCATGCGCCGGATACACGCGGACACACGCGGAGAGGACGTTGAGTTTTCTTGAGCATTTGGGATGGATGGAGTTGATGGAGCGATGGGGCGCCGGCGTGCAGCGTGTGGGATGTGTGCGGGCGCTCGAGGGAGAGGGGGAGAGGGTTGGGCGGGACTGCGTGGTTGTTTCTGAAATCCTTTCGCCGGCCTACATGGGGTAGCACGGATCAACTGATTTTGGGTGAGCGGCCCGAGTGACGTTCTTTTTTTTGCTGAACCTGATGAAAGTACCCTGCCGTCTCACTTCACGTATGTAGCTCTCTTGGAAGAGCATGTCATGCGCGAGGGCATTTTCCTGATTTTTTTCTCACAAAACAGGTACAGAATTCTTCTTGCTGTCGGGCCATTCGTGTCAACACTTCGCGTTTGAGGGGTGCTCATATTTGACCCCACCGCGTGCCCGGTGTGTACTTTGTACGTATCGAAAACATTGTTTTGGTTTGGCCCATGTACACATGTAGCCGGCGGGGCATATATTTGTTCGTCATGAGATACACGGCCGCGTGCCCCCATCACCTCACCATAGATATAGAGAGATGAGAAGGACGTTATAGGTTATTGTGACGTTTTTTCTCTGGATGTCGAGATGGTACGTGTGAAAAGTTCAATCATTTTTGGGCGCGGTAACAATTACAGTGGTAGATAAAAGCAAGCATCGCTCTCGCCGGCAGCCCCTCGGGGGTCGGTGGTAGTTTATGCTTGCACCAGCGCCACCCACAGCGTCTCGTTTTTGACGTGGACGTGTACGCCTATAAAGAACGTGGTGTGGCGGGGTGTGTAAATTGTGTTCGGCGATACCATCCATACAATAATGTGACGTAAGGGAGTGGCTGGATACTCCCTTGCATGGTATGGTACCTTGAGAAGTCCAAGGACGACCACCTTACATGGTGGACCCCGACGTTTTTAGGAGGATACTAGCCCTAGCAAGTCGGAACCCTCTCGCACAGACCATAAGCCAACCGCGTAGGGCCTCGACCCAGGATAAGGCCGGGACAGTCTTGCCTGTGCAGGAAGCCAAACCTCCAGAGCTAATCCTGAACACCTTGTACATTCTTGCGCCCTTTCGCACTGGGCGTAATCGAGCCCTACAGGGCCTTGGCCCAGATTAAGGCCGGGACAGCCCACCCTGTATAGGAAGCCAACCTTGTAGGCGTCGCCGTGGACACCTGGTACTTTCTTTCGCCCTGTCGACCTGACCCTAACCCAACCCTACAGGCTCCTGACCCCGTACAAGGACACGGAGACGGTGCCTGTACAACATGAAACCCCTACAGGGCTGAGCACTCATACCTTGTACAATACAGAAACCATGTACAGGGCGCACACAAGGTGTACACAGCGTAAGACAGCCTGCAGGCCCCGCCTAGGGTCTCGAATGTGGGCACGTGAGAAAGTTCGACAAGGTCCTCGCGCATGTGGGTGACCTACAGGGCTATTGAGCACCGGATACTCACGAAGAATTCGACAAAAAGACGAAGAACACCTGTCTGTGGCATCACTGGAAACAAATGGACTGCATGTATGTGAAGAATTTTCGTATAACCACGCGTGGTCATGCGACAGAGAACTGGGCGGCTGCTGCGGAACGGCGATAAGGCGCTGATGGAAACGACCGCCAGAATCAACGCCCGGGAAAATATTAGTTGATACCGAGATGTCCGCTTCTTCGTCCTCGCACATCATCGCAAGGTATTGAAGGACATCATCCCTTCCTCGCTTCTGTAAGCGTGGCCAACTGCCAAATGAAGGGGACCAGACAGTGATGGGCACGGTGTAGGCAGTTCATACAACAGCCGGGATCTTCGTTGTGGTGCTTCTGCAATCGTGGGAGTAGGCCGTGATCGATTGATCGATTGGCGTGTCCCTCCGATTGATATTTGTGTCACTTCTACTGCGTCGTATGAATCGCGATTCGAAAATGGTTGTTTCATTTTTCCAATGCAGCAGTGAACAGGACAAACAACCGGTCGCCAGACGAACGCCGGTCGCCCCGGTGGTCTTGTGGGTAACCTCAAAGCCCCTTGTGGCAAACTCGTAAGTCCAAATCCCCACGGGGTGAAAAAAGTACTATTTTGCGGATGGAAGCTCTCGTGAGTACCAAACGTCGACGTTGGCACAGTTGACGAGGGAAAGGAACGACTGGACCCTTCTCGCGATAAAAATAAAACTCATCACGCTTCGCTGGAACACGGGGAAAGAAAAAATAAAAGAAGAAAAAGTCCTGTGTGACCCTGGATGGTTGGTTGTGCAACAAAATACACTGAAAAGTGTAGAACTACATACCCCAAGAACAACTGTCGCCATGATACACAACACGTAAAAATCGTAACACATCACCATCTCATTCAGCATCGCACATCCCCTCCTCGGTCCGTTCACTCGGCGACAGCAGAGCTAGCAGGAACAAGCAACGGGGACAGATCCCGAAACTCTACTCTTGCAAGGTAGGTACGTACACGTTTCTGTGGGACAAGTGAGCCTGCATGTGTTTGAGAGCTGAGAGTATTTCACTGCAGCCTCTCAATATATCTGCTGTATGTCGAAGAAGTGATCGATGATTTTCGGGTTGGGCACGGGTTATTCAGACTGCTATAGCCTCCAATCAAAGCTGGGACGAAGGAAATGCGTGAGATCCATGCCACGGTAATACTGCTGTAGCACCATCGGCGCTACCACAATTTGGCCAAGGATCTATTGGCATCACATCAAACTAGAAGTTTGGTTATCAATTGTTGTTGTTGTTGCTGTTGTTGTTGCCTTCACGTGAAAAACCGCCTCGTTGTCTGTGTCCAGGTACATTATCCTATCCGTACTAGTCTAACCCTTGATGGGGTCGATTCCCCGTGGTCATAGGCTAACTTAACCAAAAAAGTATACGTAAATGAAATGGACCCCACGGGTTCGTAAGCCAATGAAACTCTCTAGGTCACTCCGCTCGCCTCTACACGCTATGCGAGGTAACCCTAGGTTGGAACAGATAGAAAAAACAAAAGAGAGTAGATGGAGAGAAGGGAAAGAGGAGAAAGACACAAAGACACACGCCGTAGCGGCAGACAACAAAAAAAAATGAACCAGCACAAAAACAACACTCAAGACAAAGCGGGCCACTCGATCCAGCCCATGCACGTCATCGCTCGCGGGGGGTTGGTGCAATGGTGCAGTGTCGGCCGCGGGGGGGCGGGAGAAGTCAAGTGAGGGGTTCACTTCGGGACGGTGTGGCGCGCCGCTCGGTCCGCCTCTTCACGGTTCCTGCCCTTCCTCGCCATCTCGTCCGCGTGCTGTACCCCTTCCACCCCCGCGGTTGCTGCCGTGTCCGTGTTGTCGGGTTTCTTGTTTCGTTTGAGCTCTCGTCGTTGTCAGCCTCCTCTTCCTTCTTGTGCCAGGAGGTCATAAACCTCTAGGAGGTCACGTCTTAGCTCCCTGCAGTACTCCTGCATGCCACGGTATCCCCCTGTCTACCTTCACTGCTTCCATTGATGTTGTTTCCGGGACTCCGAAAAAGCATGGCTTTACTTCATCTTTAGGTCGTCTTTCAGGCAGATCTGCCAGTTTTGCTCCGGCTTCCCCCTGCCTGGGCCCTCCCCCCCCACCAAGTCGCCAAGCATCACCCGTTTCGGGAGTCGTTCGTCTGGCTGCCTTGTCAGCGCTCCCGCGAACAGCAGGCGCCGTTGCCGGATAGTGATTTCCACGCTCTGGCACACTACCCTCTTCAGGGTCTGTACGTAGGAAAGCTGCCGGTAGGTGCCCTTCTTGTGTTGGTAGCCGATAACTCGCAGGAGCAGTCGGTGGTGTATCGTCCACAATGTCCGGTATTGGTCTTGACGTGGGGCCCATGTCATGCAGCCGTACAGCAGTGTCTCCATCGCCTCGGCTTGGAGCAGGCGAGTCTTGAGTCGAAACGTTGCTTTCGGCCTATCGAAGAGCTCCTGGCCGTACCTCCTGACGCATGCCCGCGCTGTACTGCTCCAGTAATTGATCTCCCGGGTGAGGTCGTCATGTTTGTGGACGAGGCCACCTAGGTACCGGACTTAGTCGTCTGGGCGTACCTCTGCCCTGCTGCCTCGATGATTAGCGGTGGCGGCGCGGGCAGCGGTGGTGTTGTTGTCTGCTTCTTCATCGCGCGCATCAGGAGCGTCTCCGACTACTTTTCCGATACCGTCAGCCCGAACTCCCCGAACACCTCTACGATGACGGTCATCATTCTCGCGAATCCTTCGGTCGATCTCGATACGACGCCGGCGTCCTCGGCGTACAGCATCCTCGCCCTCGCCCCCGTCTCCTCCTCCAGGTACACGAGGTTCTCCAGAATAACATCATCCGCGCTGAGCCCAATGGCAAAGACCTCGATGACCGCGGTGAAGAAGAAATTGAATAGCAGTGGGGGCAGCACGCAGCCTTGTCGCACGCCTTGCGTGGCCAAGAACCAGGACGAAACCTTTCCGTCGTCCATGCGCACCCGGGGCCGCATTTCGTCATGAATTTGGCGGATGACGACGATATTCTCCTCAGGAATCCCGGCCCCGGCCAGGACCTTCCACAGCAGCTCTCGGTCCACCGAATCATGCACCTTCTTCAGGTCGACGAAGCACATGCAGAGTGACATTTTCCTCCTCTGCCCCAACTCCTGGAGTCGCCGCACGACGAACAGCATGTCCATGGTGGATTGCCTAGGTCGGAACCCGCATCTTCGGGAGGATGTTGTTGGTTTCGCAGAAGCCCCTTAGGCGGTTGGTGATGATCTTGATGGGGACCTTGTCTACGTTGAGATAGGAGCCAGACCCCCCTGACCTTGCTGCAGTTGGACCGGTCACCCTTGTACAGCATCTTGATGGTTGCGTCCTTCCATTCTTGTGGGATCGCTCCCCCGTTCCACACCGCAACGAGGATGTCACGGAGGTGCTCCAGGACGACGGTTCCTCGTCGTCGTCGCCGATCTTGAGCAACTGTGCAGGGAGGGAGTCGTTGCCGGGTGCCTCCCAGTTCTGCCGTCCTTCCGTTGCCCGTCTCGCTTCCTAGGGGTTTGGCACCGCCCCCAACCGTCGAGTGGCACGTGTCGCTGGTTGCTGTGTCTCTTGTTCGATTATGTCTGGTTTCAGGGTGGACAATTTGGTGTTGAGAAGGGTGCCGAAGAATCTCGCCCATCGCTGGAGGATGTCGCCCTTTCTCCGGAGGAGCACGCCATTCTCGTCCGCAGCGGGTTGCTGTTCTCCTGCATGTCTCCCGCTGAGCCCCACTGATCTCTTGAGGTGTTGGTAGAGGTCTCGCACATCGCGATCCTTGTAGATCGCTGCAAGTTCCGTCAAATTTCTGTCCAGGTGGGCAAATATGCCCGTTTCGACTGCTGCGGCCACTCCCTTACACGCTGCTTTCAGGACCTTCCGCCATGTTGTGTTCAACTTGTCTTTCATCGCCTGTCGAGTTCCCCGCCGTTTTGTGAGGGTCTCCTCCAATGCTGCTCTTGTCTCAGGGGGCTCACACCATTCCTGCGTGCGTCTTCTCCGCTGTTCCTCGGGTAGTATTACCCTCGTCTCTTGGAGGAGAGCGTCGGTGAACTCCGTCGTCTTCTCCGGGGTGGTGATCGTTCGTTCGCCCTGCTGTTGGTCGAGGTTGAGGAGGAACCGCGTAATCACGTCCGATCGTGTTGCTTCGACCTGCAGTTCCCGTCGGTCGAACTCCTTCTGTTTCGGTTTGGTCCGGACTGCTCTGTTGTAGGCGAGCCTGTCACCGAGGTTGACGATAGCTATCACCAATTGGTGGTCTGAGTCTGCCTTGACTGGGTATGCCGGCTGGGGGATGACAAACATGTTAGACACTTGGCCGCGGTGTGCCTGCCTGCCTGTAAGAATGTAGTCGAGGCGCCATCGGTCGGTCCCTGACGCACCGTTGTAGGTGTGCCATATTTCGCCCTTGCGTGTCTCGAAAAACGTGTTCGCGAGTTCTAGCTTGTTTTCCGCTGCGAAAGTCACCAGTAGTCGGCCATTCTCGTTTAGCTCATCACGCCCGGGTATCCTTTTCACGCCCTCGTCCTCTCCATCCATCCTCTCTCCGGTCCGAGCATTGGTGTCCATCAGGATATACACGCACTCTTTGGAAGGAATCCTCCGCACGAGACTGTCAAGTTTCCCATAACTCTGTCTTGCTGTCAGCGGCGGTGACCTCGGTTTGGGCGTACGCAGCAACGAAGTTGATAGCTTGGCGGTGGCCCGTCATCTCAAACCTCATGAATATGCGGCGTTCATCGACGTCGTTCGTGGTGAAAGTGGAGGTCTGGCACAATGAATCTTAAACGGCTATTCCCACATCATGGACATAAAACTTCTCCGTACCACAGCAGAACACTCGGAAACCCGCAGCTGCGAACTCCGTTTGACCTGGCCTTCTGGTCTCCTGCAGCCCCACCGCCGATATATTTCGCTGCGCTGCCTTGTGTAGGATGCTGTAGGCTCGCCCATACCCTTTCTTCTCGTTTACAGCAAGAGTCCGGACATTCCAGGCTGCTATCGTGGAAAGTCGACCCTGCTGCCGCTCTCGAGTGGTGCGTGCTGCTCTCTCAGCCAGCCTACGCTTCACCCGTCCCCTTCTTTTCTTCTTCCGTTACCTCTCTTTTTGTCGTTGTTTTATTTTTTTGCGGGCTCTCGGGCTAACGTATAAGTTACCCCGGTGCTTGCCTTTTGTCCCAGCGAGTTGTCTTGTCCCGGAGCGGTGCGGCCTTCCTGCTCTGGACCCTCTCCTCTCCCCTCTCTGGTGCATACCCCACGGTGGACACAGTGTCCTCTGTTGCTGCATGGCCGCGGTGTTCAAGCTGGGGCGTCTGAATTCAGTCTTATTTGCAGCTATCCAAGTCGGATAGGTCGCGAGCCACCCCGATCTTACGACAGCGGTAGTTCCCGACCGCAAAACTCAGGATCACCTTCTGATCAGTGCTAGGGACTGTTAGGGAATGTGTATCCGTCTTTGTTGTGTGGTGTTTCGAGGTCTAAGTCCACGTACAGAAGTCGGCCCACCCCAGCAGGGAGAGGGGCAGGCCAGGGGAAGAGCATGTGTCTCATATATATATATATACTTCAGTATATATGTATTCTTCTTCCCTCGCTGCCTCGGCAAGACTTTTGCTAAGGCATGGCCTATAGCGAGGGGGGGTCTTTCTAGCGAGCATGGCTAGATTCACCACAGCAGCACAACAGCAGCGCAGCACCAGCAGTTTACTGTACTACAGAGTAAACCGTGGCTGTTGCTGAAGGTAGTCCCTTCGTTTCAAAAGAAATGGGTTGCAGTGTGTCAAAAAAGAGAGGTGTAGTAGGTATGTGTGGCTTCCCGACGGATTCTTGCGTGTAGTAGTTCCTGCCAAATAAATTGTACACTAGACTACTGTAGTAGTCTAGTCTAGAGAGAATTCACACAGCGTAGAGTAGTTGAACCATGAACAACAGCAGACCCACGAGGCCGCGTCGGCTACAAAAGAAGAGGTAATGTTTTGAAAACTGAAAAGAGATTCCCCGAAAAAGGTTTTCATGTGCCCGGTCTCTCGGTGTGTACGTACACGACACATGACATGCCTCCCACACTTTGGTCTAGACTAGTATAGTCTAGAGGAGTTGATGCAGGAAGAAAGATCCGTTCTCTCGGTGCACCCCCACTGTACACAGCATATGCCTCCCTCAAAACAGGATAGACATACATGCATGTAGGTAGATGGAGAGATATCGTGCAGCAGTAACAACAACAACATCAGCCCCGCTAGACCGCTTTGGCTACGAAACAGGAAAAAAATTGAGGCTTGATGCATACAGTACCGCATTATCATTTTCACCGTGATGAAAAATAATTCGGGAAAAAAGGAGACATGATCGATGTGTATGAAGTAGACAAAAAGACTATCCGTTCTTCGGTGTCTAGAAAAGTAGCTGGCTAATCCAATTCATAGTTTTCGGCCCCTCCCTGTGCACCCCTCCCTGTATATATCACACGTCTCGCGCATGCATTGATAGATAGGTAGATCAAAGTCATACAGCAGTAACAAGAACAGACCTGGTGAGGCTACTTTTTGGCTTCAACTTCACAAAAAGAAGAGTCGAGGATGAATGGATGCGGTGTTCTTGCGGTGAAAACGGTAGCTTTCATAGGGAAGAAAGACCCATCCATCCGGTTGGCATTCTTTGTAAATATTCTTCATCCCGTCGCTGCCGTGGCGCGGTCGGTCGGTCGGTCGAGTTGGGTTGGGTTTTAGGTTCGGCAAGGTTGGGTTGGGTTACGTTGGGTTGGGTAGGGTGGGCTTGGTCGGTCGGTTGGTCGGGATGTGTTTTGGGGCGGGGTTGGGGGGGGTTGGGGG
>CACKRE030000769.1:26839-69291 GCA_902602495.3 Ectocarpus sp. CCAP 1310/34
AATGGAACAGGCAAACCCGGTCAGCACCCCCGGGTATGGAGCAGAACTATCAACCGAGCAGCCTCAAGACCAACTACTCGGAACCGAGGACAAGCAGAGATTCCAGGCCATCACCGGGAGTCTCCTGTACCTTGCCCAATGCACCCGCTACGATCTGTCATACGCAGTGCACCAACTGACACGGGCATGCGCAAACCCAGCACAGGTCCACATGGCTGCGGCCAAGCACCTACTACGGTACCTACGCGGAACGCCGGACCTGCCGATCGTGTACAAGAAGGGGCAGTTCAGACTCTCGTGCTTCACTGACTCGTCATTTGGAGCCAACCCAGACAACCGCAGGTCTCCCACCGGATACCTGTTCTCCCTAGGAGGGGGACTGATCAGCTACGGAGCCAAGGCACAGACTCTCGCAGCACAGAACACCGTGGAGGCCGAGCTTCAAGCGCTGAGCTTCAGTGCTCGCGAGGCAGTCTACATCTCCAACTTCATGACGGAAATCGGATTCAAGACCTTTCGATCGGTACCCATCAACAGCGACAGCACCGGAGCATTGACTGTGGCCAGCAACGCGATGTTCAGCTCTAGAACCAAGCACATCGCGCTCCGGTTCTTCTTTCTTGGGGAACTCACGAAGAGGCACCGGATCACTCTTCACCACCAACCTAGTGCCACGATGTTGGCGGACATCGCGACGAAACATCTCCCGAAGTAGCGATTCGCCACCATCATGCAACTCATCAAGGACTACAAGTTCTAGAAGATATTGAGCACAAGATCGTATAGTATGGTTGAATGTTTTGAACGCGTGTATTGCTCACAGGATGGATTCAGTCATGTGGAGGTCGATTTTCTTTGATATGGATTGGGAATCGAGGGGTCGCAAAAATGGCAGCGAAGTGAAGTTTTGGAACATCGGCTACTTGCCTAATCGAGGGGTCGTGTCGAGGAAAACTGTTACAACGTAGTCAGGCACAGTTTACCATAGGTGCGACTGCGGCAACTAGCCTTCCGTAGACATAATACAGGAAGAAGAGATGGTACTCAGCAGAGAACATGAGCACAGAGTTGTAGCGGAGATAATTTGGCAGGCGAGACTGTAGTTGTTTTATTGTTCCGAACCCCGAAATTCCGGTACTGGGGCCAATACCCCAGAGACCCTCGGAACCTGCTGAGTTATTTTTGCTGCTTGTTTTTTGTTTTTGTTTTGTTGTTGAGATGAGACACAAGCGCGCCTTCGCCCCTTGTGCTCACTCTCATCTAGCACCCATCAAAGCCTGANGAAAGTCTACGAGCTACAACAGCACCGCCACCTCCGCTGCTGCAGGACGCCACATTTTGTGAGGTTTGTAGGTATAGATGAGAGGAGAGCCATCGTCAGGGTGAGTGTGGGCAGCCGAATATTTGCATGCCTCGGCAGATTTTCGCTTTTGGAACAGATTTTTCGTTTTTCCCGTGTTAATTCGGACATTCGCCTGTACATGAATCGACACATTGCTCTGCAAATGACCAGCCCGAGAAGGAGTACTAATGCTGACGCATACACCGCGCCGTAAGGTATGGATAAGTGTTTGTTGCTGCGGTGTATCCATCCGTGTGGGAGCGTACAGCTGGTGCAGTGATGGCCCGCCATTGATAGGCCCGCACCCTTCCGGACAAAATCGGAGATGACCCATGGAGAAAAGATCGGAAAAATTCAGTGATCGGCACGTTTCCACCTGTCAGGTTGTTCGCTTTAAGCTTGTGTTGAATCGCACTTTTTCCTGTACATGAAAGATATTCATGTCCACCCCCCAGAGGGAGTACTGATGCAGATGCATACACCGCACAGCATGTGTGAATAATCGACATGTGTTGCTGCTGCTATTAATCCATCTGTGGGGAGCGTGCAGCTGGCAGTGATTGCCCGCACCCATTCGGAGAAAATCGGTTTGACCTACGAAGGAAAGATCTAGGCCTGTCCTCCATCGGCCGTTTTGCTTGTATGACGGAGAATAAGAAGGTGGAATTACTTGAAATTAGTATATAAATAAAGCTTGTGTATCTAAATCGAAAATATAACGGCCGATGGAGGACAGGCCTACAAAGATCCGAAGAATTTGTTACCGGCTAACGTGTATCTTCCACACACTGCACAATTTCGAACCGGAGGTGAGACTTCAAAGCAACGTCGCGGCCCCGAAGCTATGGGTGAAAAACCACGTTACATAGAAACGTACGCACGCATGGACATACACAGTGTAAAGGCTTCTATGGTGCTACACGGCTTACGAACCATCGAAATGATTCCAAACAACATGCTACCGCGTTCTTTTAGCTTGCCGGGAAACACCTCCTGGTATGCAAGGGGGAGGTTTCAGGAAGTGTTTCGGGAGAACGTATTGTCGCGGAACGCGTTCCCTGGGTTTTGATCCCTTTTTTGCTACTTTGACGGACACGGGCGTTGATGTACCGTCGGGCCTCCTGCGTGCCCCTTAGAAGGAACCGCGAGAAAAGACACGCTGGGGCGAGAGAAAGAAATGTCGAGGCACGAAAAGTGACCAAATCTAAGATGTATACATATATATATATGGTATATATTTGAAGAAGTCGCTCGTTCGGTGCCCTGTCACTGAGCGCGAGGCTGGCTTCGGCTACCGCCGCACTTTCAGTAGGTCAGTCGGATCCAGAGCACAAATTCAACAATGATTGTTGCTGGTGCGGTGTCCTGCTACTGAGCGTGCGGCAAATCAAATTACAACAAAGCTTGAAGTAGTCGCTTGTACGGTGCCCTGTTCCTTAACGTGCGGCTGGCTTCGGGGACCGTCGCACTCTCAATAGGTTTTTCGGATCCGGAGCGCCATTGATGATAGCTACATCTACGGTGCCACCTCACAGAATGTGGCGTCCTGCAGCAGCGGAGGTGGCGGTACTGCTGTAGCTCGTAGACTTTGTAGTCTACCACAGAGGTTACACTGCTGTCACCGCTCTATCACAGAGGTTGGTCTACACTGCTGTGAGATCGGTAGGCCCGAGCGAGCTCTGGAAAGAGAAATGTAGATAGATTTTCTTATCAACTGACTCCCTGGTCAGGCTTTGATGGGTGCTAGATGAGAGTGAGCACAAGGGGCGAAGGCGCGCTTGTGTCTCATCTCAACAACAAAACAAAAACAAGAAACAAGCAGCAAAAACACAGCAGGTTCCGAGGGTCTCCGGAGTAATGGCCCGAGTACCGGAATTTCGGGGTTCGGAACAATAAAACAACTAGAGTCTCGCCTGCCAAATTATCTCCGCTACAACTCTGTGCTCATGTTCTCTGCTGAGTACCATCTCTTCTTTCTGTATTATGTCTACGGAAGGCTAGTTGCCGCAGTCGCACCTATGGAAAACTGTGCCTGACTACGTTGTAACAGTTTTCCTCGACACGACCCCTCGATTAGGCAAGTAGCCGATGTTCCAAAACTTCACTTCGCTGCCATTTTTGCGACCCCTCGATTCCCAATCCATATCAAAGAATATCGACCTCCACATGAGTGAATCCATCCTGTGAGCAATACACGCGTCCAAAACATTCAACCATATGCGATCTTGTGCTTAATATGTTCTAGCACTTGTAGTCCTTGATGAGTTGCATGATGGTGGCGAATCGCTGCTTCGGGAGATGTTTCGTCGCGATGTCCGCCAACATCGTGGCACTAGGTTGGTGGTGAAGAGTGATCCGGTGCCCCTTCGTGAGTTCCCTGAGGAAGAAGAACCGGAGCGCGATGTGCTTGGTTCTAGAGCTGAACATCGCGTTGCTGGCCACAGTCAATGCTCCGGTGCTGTCGCTGTTGATGGGTACCGATCGAAAGGTCTTGAATCCGATTTCCGTCATGAAGTTGGAGATGTAGACTGCCTCGCGAGCACTGAAGCTCAGCGCTTGAAGTTCGGCCTCCACGGTGTTCTGTGCTGCGAGAGTCTGTGCCTTGGCTCCGTAGCTGATCAGTCCCCCTCCTAGGAAGAACAGGTATCCGGTGGTAGACCTGCCGTTGTCTGGGTTGGCTCCAAATGACGAGTCAGTGAAGCACGAGAGTCTGAACTGCCCCTTCTTGTACACGATCGGCAGGTCCGGCGTTCCGCGTAGGTACCGTAGTAGGTGCTTGGCCGCAGCCATGTGGACCTGTGCTGGGTTTGCGCATGCCCGTGTCAGTTGGTGCACTGCGTATGACAGATCGTAGCGGGTGCATTGGGCAAGGTACAGGAGACTCCCGGTGATGGCCTGGAATCTCTGCTTGTCCTCGGGTCCGAGTAGTTGGTCTTGTGGCTGCTCGGTTGATAGTTCTGCTCCATACCCGGGGGTGCTGACCGGGTTTGCCTGTTCCATTCCGTATCGCTGTAGGATATCTCTCGCGTAGGGTCCTTGCGATATGGCTAGTGTGCCATGTTCGTAGTCCCGCTGCACTTCGATGCCGATTACGCGCTTGACCTCTCCCATGTCTGTCATTTCGAAGCTGTCCATGAGTTCCTTCTTTTTCCTGCTTACGATCTCCTTGTTTCCGCCCGTGATGAGGATGTCATCGACGTAGATCGCGAGGATTGTGAGTTCGTCCCCGCTTACGAAGATGTAGACACAGGGGTCAGAGCGAGTGCGCTGCCAGCCGAAGATGATGAGTCTGTCATTGATGGCGTCGTTCCACAGTGACGGGGACTGTGACAGGCCGTACAGACTTTTCTCCAGTTTGTAGACCATCATTTCACCTGTCGTAGGGTCCCTCTCCTCGTCGCCTGGCGCCGGCCTGACGTAGACGTCTCTGTCGGTGTACGCGTTCAGGAATGCAGCTACCACGTCCAATTGGTACACCTCCCATCCGTGTTCGCAAGCGATGGCGAATAGCATGCGGATGCTACCCAATCGGGTTACTGGAGCGTAGTTCCTTCCGAAGTGTCGTCCTGCTCGTTGGCGGTGTCCCCCCGCGACTAAGCGGGCCTTGAAGCGGCTGTCGGCCTTGATCTTGAACACGAAGCGTGTGTCGAAGATGTCCTCATCCTTCGGTACCAGGCTGATGCGTACTTTCTTAAAGACTTTGTTCTTGGCGAGATTACCCATCTCGGTGTCGATAGCGCTCTTCCACTGCTCGCGTTGTGGTGAGTTCATGGCTTCGGTGTACGTGCTCGGAGTTTTGATCTCTTGGTTTGTCTCCCCCAAGAACCCTTTGCTCGAGGTGCCCGTGGCGTAAGCATACGCCCGGACTTCGGCGAAGGGGTCTTCATCCAGGTGAGCAAAATCCGCCGCGTCAGTAGGGCATCGTTGCTGCGCTTGGTGGGTGAGATCGAGTAGTTGATCCTCGGTGAGCTCCAGTGGGTCGGGGTGGCTGACAGCCATGGCAGAGCGGCCTCTGTCGTTCATGTTCACTTCCAGAGATTTCGGGATGCATGAAGGGTCGATAGGGTCATCTGTGGGTTGGTGAGTGCGCGTGGCAGGACGGGTCACCGTTAATCGACGCATTGGGATGGGGGCTGGCGAAGCGGAGTCCGTGTCTGTTGGCGTCGTGGGTGATTCGAGTGTCGTGTCCTGCGATGTCCTGGATGGTGTCGTAGTCCGCGGGTTGTTGTTGCTGTCAGCTCCCCCAGCAGCAAAGTAGTTGTCGGAATCCATGCCCGCGTTGTTTTGGCGAAGTTCTGCTCGGCTGATGTTGTCTTGCTGCATGTTGCGCATCTCGTGCAGCAGGAGCTCTGATTGTGTTCCGTAGTCCACTTTGTTGTCTTCGTCGCCCGTAGAGGTACGGCGTCCGAGCAATGACGTGAAGTTCATCACGTCCTGTTCATATCCGAGACGGTCGTCCCACCGGTGAGGGGGGATGGTGTTGGGTGGAGTCTCGATGAAAGTCACGTTCCGGCTCTCGTAGACCTTGTCTTTGCCCTCCACGTAGATCCGGTACGTCTTGCTGTCAGGTCCGTAACCGCAGAGCTTGCCTTCAAAGGCCCGATCGTCTAGCTTCTTCTTGTATCGCTCGTGATGAACGAACGCGCGGGCGCCGATGGCACGAAGTCGAGAAAGGTCCGGGGTTGTGTTGTACATCTTGGAATACGGCGTGGCTCCCCCTAGCGCCGCGTGTGGGGTCCTGTTGGTCAGGTATGCTGCAGTCATCATGAGCTCCCCCCACATGTGTTTTGGGAAGTCTCCATCGCGCAGTAGAGCTCGAGTCACAGCCGCAAGTGTCTGGCCATCCCTTTCTGACACTCCGATTTCTTGGGGCGTGTTGGTCGCGGCGAATTCCAGCTTGATCGCAGACTCCCTACAGTAGTTGCGCATTTCTTCCCCAGTGTTCTCTCCGCCTTTGTCACAACGTAGAACCTCGATGCGGTAGCCTTCAGATGCTACTTGCATGTTGTAGGCGTGCAGAGCTTGCGTGGTTTCGGTCCTGTCGCGCAGTAGGTACACTTCCCGCATTCTGGTGAAGACGTCGGTCGCTTTGGCGACATAGGAGTAGGTGCGTCCGTTGTACTTCGCAGGCGGGTCGATTGGTCCCATGTTGTCGAACTGGACGAGTTGGCCTGGTTTGGTCAGGACACGGCTGGTCTTCTTCGGGACGGGAGCCTTCTTGTGCTTCGTGATTTGGCAGTTGTCGCACGGGGATACAGGTCCGTCATATTTCACACCTGTGGCGGGGTTGCGCCGCAAAATCTCCATAGCACTTGGATTGATGTGGCCGAGGCGCCGGTGCCAGAGGTCGGCGCTCACGCTCATCGCCACTGAGCATGTCGCGTGCGGAGTGTGATCGATCTGTACCGCTTCTGGTTTTCCGAACTTCGGCTTGCGCCCTGGTTCTTGGTTGTTCGGGGGTGTCTTGCTTGTCGACGCTGGATCGCCCTTGAATGTGATGGCGAGGGTGCACATGCCTTGGTCTTGAGTCTCTTGTTTCAGAGGAACGACGACTTCTCCGCCGATGGTGAGGTGTGGGGTCTTGTCTTCCAGGACACATCGGAGGCCCTTCTTGAGAAGGGCCGTTGGTGCGAAGATGTTCCGGCCTAGTCCTGGCACGATGAGACCTTGTAGTTTGACGGGTAGTTGCTGTTCTTTGTCGTCTTCGATGGTGCAGTGTAGGATCCCAGTGGTAGTGCCTCGTAGTTGGCTTTCTCCTGCAACGTCGATGATCTTGGGCGTCGGGCGTTCTTCTTCGAGACGTCCATTCGGGATGAGGCGGTTGTCGAACATGGTCTCAGAAGCTCCAGAATCCACCAGCGCGGAAGTCCCAGTTGCAGTTGTCGTGAAAGTGCGTCCGCTTCCCTTGCTGCATGTAGCATGGTACATGAATCCACCCTTGAATGCATCTTCGTCGTAAGAGAAGTCGATCTCTGCCTTCTCGGTCTTCTCTGTTTCTTTGGGAGTTTCCGTTGTGGTAGGCTTGGCGTGTGTATCTCTTGACTGGGTTGAGCAGTGCACGCAGTGTGTGCATGCAGAAAAGGCCTTGGCCGTGCGCTCTGGTCGCTTGGCTCCTTGGTTGTAACACTCTTCGTCGGAGTGTGTAGTGGTGTTATGGACGGAGCACCACTTGGTTGCTCCCGCAGGCTTCGTCTTCTTTGCCCTATGGCCCTCCCGCTGGCGATTGGGACAGTTCCTCCTGACATGTCCCGGTTCGTTGCACTCGAAGCAGATGGGGCCAGATGTCTTGGTAGCCATGGCGAATCCGCGGCCAGCGATTTGGCCCTTGGTTCTCTTGCGCATTTGCTCGTCAAGGAAGATGTTGCGCATGGTGGCTTGCATCTGTTGTACGTCGAATGATGGGTCGCGGAAAACCATCATCTTGATGTCCTTGTAGTCCTCGGAGAAACCTTGCACACAGATGTCCTTGAAGCGGCGATCGGAGATGGTTTCCCCCATTTTCTCTAGTTGAGAGCGGAGGCGGTGTTTCTTGTTGAAAAAATCGTCCGGGTTCTCTCCTGGCTCCATGACCGTCCTTTCCAGGTCGTCCAGTTTAGCCCTGATCACTTCATCTGTCACTCGATTGTAGTTGGCCTTCAGTTCCGCGAATGCTGCCTGCCCGTCGCCGCTAAGGCCGGTGTCGTCTTCGTGCTTGTGTACGGTTAGTGCAGCCGGCAGTTCGACGAGGCAGAATAGGATTGCGTAGAGGTCTTCGTTTGCTCTCTCGTATGCGGCGAAGGTGGTGTCCGAGGGATCAGGCCTGCGCATTCCCTTGAGAAGTGGCATGATGTCCCTCCGAGTAACACCGACGACTACACCCAATTTCTTCATCCAGTCGTTGAAGTCCTCTGGTTTCGTTCCATCGAACTTGGGGAGTCCTCTGATGACGTTGGCCAGGTTTGTGGATCCATCACTCCAGATGCTGCCTCCGCCTCCAGTTCCCGATTTTGCTTCCATTTCTGGTTTTATCCTGATGATCTCGTCTTGTATTTTTGTTGGTGTATTACTCAGCTATCTGTCGCTGAGATTTTTCCAGCCCCGCTCCTTCTATTGATATAGAGGACTCCGGTTGCCGATTCGTGACCCCGCTTCTGAAACCCTTTTCTCACCTAGATAGAGAATCGGTGAATAGAACTCCGGTTGTAGGCCAATTTGCGACCCCGCTCCTGATACCCTTTCCTCACTTAGGGAATCGGTGAATAGGACTACGGTTCCCGGTCGACTTTCGCTGTTGATACAGTCTTCCCTCCTGTCTCCGCCGCAGAAGTATTTGCTCAATGTCTAAATCGAGGCTTCCCGCGCAACACTTTGCTGTTTGTTCACCACAGAGGTACCCACTACTGCTGTTGCAGCAGTGATAACGTGTGTGTATAATGAACTCTCAGCCCCTTGGTGTAGATGACCAAGTAGTGCGCTCACTTTCGTTTCCGCTGACCGTTGATGATCTCCCAAATCTCCGAATCCAGATTTCCGCTCGAAGTCCACAGACGGATGTTGTAGTCCACAGCAGTAGGATGTCTTGACCTCCGTCGTGACGTCCGCAGGTCCTAGTGTTCGCGTAAAGCGAGGCTCATAACCTCACAGAATGTGGCGTCCTGCAGCAGCGGAGGTGGCGGTGCTGCTGTAGCTCGTAGACTTTGTAGTCTACCACAGAGGTTACACTGCTGTCACCGCTCTATCACAGAGGTTGGTCTACACTGCTGTGAGATCGGTAGGCCCGAGCGAGCTCTGGAAAGAGAAATGTAGATAGATTTTCTTATCAACTGACTCCCTGGTCAGGCTTTGATGGGTGCTAGATGAGAGTGAGCACAAGGGGCGAAGGCGCGCTTGTGTCTCATCTCAACAACAAAACAAAAACAAAAAACAAGCAGCAAAAACACAGCAGGTTCCGAGGGTCTCCGGAGTAATGGCCCGAGTACCGGAATTTCGGGGTTCGGAACAATAAAACAACTACAGTCTCGCCTGCCAAATTATCTCCGCTACAACTCTGTGCTCATGTTCTCTGCTGAGTACCATCTCTTCTTTCTGTATTATGTCTACGGAAGGCTAGTTGCCGCAGTCGCACCTATGGTAAACTGTGCCTGACTACGTTGTAACAGTTTTCCTCGACACCACCGTCGCACTCTTAGTAAATTATTCGAATCCGGACTGCAATAAGTCGCTCGAACGTTGCCCTGTTACTGAGCTCATGGCTGGCCTCGGTCATTGTCGAACGTTCGGTAGGTTAGTCGGACCCGGAGTGCAATAACGAACCTTACCGTATCTTCAACCCCTGTGACTGGCTTCGGCCAGCGCTACAAAACTCAGTAGGTTAGTCGGTCCGGAGTACAAGAATAGTTGCTTGTACGGTGCCCTGGCTGCTGATCGAGGCGGGCGTCGGCCATGGTATGGTAGTTGTTCCTCCGTCCGCCTCGGCAAGAGCGCAATGGACGTACCGAACATAACATATAAATGCGATAGAAATAGGAAAACGAGGTGGCTCCGCAGCGATGCCACCCATGCATGTCGGCGAATGCAATGCAGTCCACGAGCACATATGATGTGGGCTGTCGAACGCGCACCTTACATACCCTTTTCTGCATCACTACCCACATGCCTCCTCCCTGCACATAACAACATATTCGCCTGATTGAGAGCGAAGTATCTGATTGAGAGCGAGAGCCAAAAAAATTGAAATTTCGGGTCCAGACGCCTCTTGCCATTTCTTGGCAAGTAGGGGACGGGCTATTCCAAGAAGCGGTGCAAATTGAAGGTCTCATCAGCAGCTTCGCGAGCATATGCGTGTCATCGTCATCGGATGCTGCAGCGAGGAGCTAGACAAGTTGCTAGATTTGCCCAGATTGGCTATTTCTGCTCAAACTGTTTCAGGGCGGTATCGCGTCGGGCGGTGGGCTCTGCTGTAGCTTCTGCTCCCCGCTGTAGCTCCACAACGAGAGACTCCCACAGGATGACCAGGGTAGCGGCTTGAAGCTACGGGCTAGCCCTTCAATTCAAGCTACACAGCAAGCTCCACCTCTCAGTGGTAGTCCGGCTACAGCGTATCGCGCAATCTCGCTCTCAATCAGATGCTACGCTCTCAATCAGGCGAATATGTTGTTACATGTACCAGGCAATCTCGTCCAATTTGTACCATTTTTCTGTTTCTCTTGTGCTGGGGGAGCGTGGAGGGTATCGCAACATCGACTGCATGAGTTGCTCCCCCATGCACATGTACAGGACAATCTCGTCCAGTGTGTATTTTTATTTTTCTCTAATGCGGTCGGGGAGGAGGGGAGACCACAACATCGATCGCATCAGTTTGTCTGAACTTTGTGTACTCTTGCGCGAACATATGTTTCCATATATATCGCGGGGGCTTTGAAGAGGCTGCGTGTACGGTATCTCTTGCCTGTTCCCGAAGTGTTCCTCACTACCCTCATTCAAGACGGTTGCGTCCGTATCGATGACAGCAGTAAACATACGTCACATATGCGCTGCTCGTCTTCCGTGCGGAAGCTCTGCAGAATGCGGAGGAAGTTCCTGGAATCTTTTGGAAGAATAACTGATACTGCATTTTGGATTGTCGCATGAAACTAAGGGGCACGTGCTACAGAGCTCGAGACGCGAACGGTGCCCTGTTACCGCGCTCATGGCTGGAATATGCCATTGTCAAACGCCCGGGAGGTTACGCGGACCCGGAGTGTACTAACGACCCTTACCCTAACCCTAATCGTTGTGACTGGCGTCGGCCAGCGCTACAAAACTCAGCAGGTTAGTCGATGTGGAGTACAAGAATAGTCGCTTGTACGGTGCCCTGGCTGCTGATCGAGGCCGGCTTCGGCATGGTGTGGTAGTTGTTCCTCTGTCCGCCTCAGCAAATGCGCAATGGACGCACCGAACATAACATAGGATGCGATAGATGTAGGAAAACGAGGTGGCTCCGCAGCGATACACACATTTTGTTTTTTTTCAGTCTTCACTTCAAATCAGCGTTCACAGCACTGTCCCTCGGTGTACACAGGAACCGGCGCTATCCGATAGGCCAGGAGCGGAAGCGAGAGAAAAACTCACTTTTTAAGGAAAGCTCGCTTCCGCCGGGATTCGAACCCCTGACCTAACCTCTCGAAGGTTTAAACCAACTACACCACCGGGGCAACTCATGCATGTCGGCGAATGCAATGCACTCTACAGTACAGACCCTTTCTACATCGCTACCCATGTGCCCCCCCCCTGCATCTGTACCAGGCAATCTCGTCCATTGTGCTCTTATACTGTCGGGGGAGGCGCGGGGACCACAACATCGACCGCATGAGTTGGTCTGAAACTTTGTATACTCGTGCGCGAACATGTGTTTTTGGACTCTTTTCACAAATACCCGTGTCCTTCTCCATATATCCCCGCGGGGGGGGCTTTCAAGAGGTTGCGTGCACGCGATCTCTGGTCTGTTCCCAAAGTGTTCCTCACTACACTCATTCCAAACGGTTGCGTCCGTATGTGAGGTCGCCATGTTCGTTGACGAGGCCACCGAGGTACCGGAACTCGGTCGTCTCGGCGTACCGCTGTCCCGCGGCTTCGATGGTCAGCGGTGGAGGCGGGGGGGGTTGTGACGTTGCAGTCGGCTTGCCCTTGGCGCGGATCAGGAGCGTCTCCGTCTTCTTCTCCGACACCGTTAACCCGAACTCCCCGAACACCTCAACGATGATGGTCATCATTCTCGCCAGTCCTTCTTCTGCAGACCTCGATACGACGCCGGCATCATCGGCATACAGCATCCCCCATACTGCCCTCCGTACTCGGTCAAGGGGNCAACATCATCCTCGCTGAGTCGGATGACAGCGACCTCGAGGACCTCGGCGAAGAAGATGTTGAACAGCGGTGGGGATAGCACTCATCCTAGTCGCACGCCCTGTGTCACGAAGAACCAGTCCGATAGTTTTCCGTCGTCCTTGCGCTTCCGGGCCCGCATTCCATCGTGGAATTGGCGGATGACTTCGATCAACTTCGCGGAAATCCCGGCGCTGGTCAGCACCTTCCATAGCATCTCTCGGTCCATCGAATCATACGCCTTGTTCAAGTCGACGAAGCACATGTAGAGCGGTATTTCTTTCTCCGCCCCAGCTCCTGGAGGTGGCGCACGACGAACAGCATGTCGACAGTGGATCGCCCGGGTCGAAATCCGCACTATGTTGCTGGCCTCGCAGAAGGCGCGTAGACGGTTGGTGATGACCTTGGTGGGGACTTTGCCTACGTGAGATAGGAGCCAGATCCCTCTGAAGTTGTTCCAGTTGGACCGGTCACCCTTCTTGTACAGCACCTTGTTGGTTGCATCCTTCCACTCTCGCGGAATATCTCCCCCTCGACACCTTAACGAGGATGGTATGGAGGTGTCCCAGGACGAAGGGTTCGTCGTCATCGATTTGGAGCAACTCGGCAGGGAGGGAGTCATGGTCGGGTGCCTTCCAGGTCTTGAGACCTTTCGTTGCCCGTGCCACCTCCTCGAGTGCTGGCACATCTCCCAACCGTTGAGTGTCACGTGTCGCTGGCCGCTGCGTCACTCGTTCGATGATGTCTGGGTTCAGGGTGGGGGATTTGGTGTTGAGTAGGGTGCTGAAGAATCTCGCCCACCGCTGGAGGATGTCGTCCCTGTTCCGGAGCAACACGCCGTTCTCATCCGCGACGAACTGCTGTCCCTCCGCTTGTCTCCCGCTGAGGCCCACTGATCTCTTGAGGTGTTGGTACAGTCCTCGCATGTCGCGATCTTTGTAGATTTCTTCGCGCTCAGTCACATATCCGTCCAGGTTGGCATAAATGCCCGTTTCGACTGCTGTAGCCACTCTCTTACACGCTGCTTTGAGAACCCTCCACGTTGGTGAGTTCCAGTTGCCCCTCATCGTCCGGCGCGCTTCCCGCCGTTTAATAAGGGCCTGCTCCAGCGCTGCTCGCGTCTCTGGGGTCTCACACCACTCCTGCGTGCGGCGTCTCCGCGGTTCCTCCCCCAGGGTCGTCCCCGCTGCTTCGAGGAGAGCATTGATATAGTCGGTCCCCAATTCCGCGGCGGCGGTTGTTCGCTCGCCAGTCGTGTGTCGAGGTTAAGGAGGAACCGATTGGTTACCGCACACCGTGCTGCTTCGAACTGCCGTCGGTTTCGGTTTAGTCCGGACTGCGCGGTTGTGGGCAAAGCCTGCCACCGAGGTTGACGGTGGCTACTACCATATTGCGGTCTGAGTCTGTTTTGACTGGATGAACCGGCTGGGGGATCACAACCACGTTAGATACTCGGCCACGATGTGCCTGCCTCGTCAGGATGTAGTCAAGGCCCTTGCAATCGTTTCCCGGCACACCGTTGAATGTGTGCCATATTCCACCCTTGCGTGTCTCAAAGAACGTGTTCGTGAGAGCTAGCCTGTTTTCCGTTGCGAAATTCAACAGTAGCATGCCATTGTCGTTGTTCTCATCACGCCCGTACATTCCTATTTCCCTTCCATCCCCTCCGTCCAACCTTTCTCCCGTCCGCGCGTTGGCGTCCAGTAGGACATACACACATTCTTTGGAAGGTATCCTCCGCACGAGACTGTCAAGTTATCCCCAGAACACGCGTTTGCTGTCGGCGGTTGAAGGTTTGCTTGGAGCATACGCGGCTACGAAGTTGACCGCTCCACGGTGGCCTGCCGACAGAAACCTCATGGCCATAAGGCGTTCGTCGATAAACTCCTTAGTGAACGTGGATGTCTTGCACAGTGACTCCTTGACGGCTATCCCCACACCATGGACTCCACCAGTCTCCGTGCCACAGCANTATCCTCCGCACGAGACTGTCAAGTTATCCCCAGAACACGCGTTTGCTGTCGGCGGTTGAAGGTTTGCTTGGAGCATACGCGGCTACGAAGTTGACCGCTCCACGGTGGCCTGCCGACAGAAACCTCATGGCCATAAGGCGTTCGTCGATAAACTCCTTAGTGAACGTGGATGTCTTGCACAGTGACTCCTTGACGGCTATCCCCACACCATGGACTCCACCAGTCTCCGTGCCACAGCAGAACACGCAAAAATCCGCCGCTGCAAATTCCGTTCGACCTGCCCTACCTCCGATACGTCTTGTCGCGCTGCCTCGTGAAGAACACTGTAGGCTCACCCGTATTAATTGGCCCCGTTTACAGCCAAAGTCCGCACGTTCCAGGTTGCTACCCTAAGAAGTTGACCCTGCTGTCTCTTTCGCGCGGCGTGCGCTGCTCTCCTAGCTAGCCTATGCGCCGCCCGACCCCCCCTTTTCCGCCATCTTCCCCTATTTTTTTTTTTTTTCTTTTTTCTTGTGAACACTCGGGCTAACGTGATAGTCACCCCGGTTCTTGCTATTTTTCCCATAGTTGTCCTTTTGTCCCGGAGCTGGGTGGCCCTCCATCTCTGGACTCTCTTTTTTCCTCTCTCTGGGGCATACCCCCAAGGCGTGCGGTCACTCCGCCACCCTCACCGTGCTCTCTGCTGCTGCATAGCCCCGGTGTTCAAGCCGGGGCGTAAGGATCCAGTCTCAATTGCAGCTACCACAGCTGGCGCCTCACGAGCCACCCCGATCTCATGACAGCAGTGCCTCCCAACCGCCAAACTCAGGATCCCCCTCTCAACAGTGCTAGAAACCGTATATCCGTCTTGTCGGGTGGTCTTTCGAGGTCTAGATCCACGTGCGGAACCTCGGCCTACCCCAGGCACGGTGGGGTGCAGGCCGAGGAGAGTTGTGGAGGAATCGGAATAAAAGAGGTTTGGTCTGCAACAAAGCTGAATTGAGGTCGGAAAGACCGAAGGTTATCGCTTCATAATGTATAGCCTTAAAGAGCACGGCCATCAAATTGTTCTTATACTTCACCCCTCCCTAAACCCTCACCGCCATACGTCTCGTTTTGGCCGTCCATCCCATTGGTCGGGGGGCGGGGGGCCAATCGTTAAACCTGGTATAGTCAATATGGTAGCGCGATTTATTTTTTGGGTACAGCAGGATGGACCCGATACCGACCAAGAACGTTTTCCAACCGCGACGATCCTGACTGGATGGGATATGTCTTACGACGACGAAGCATATTTTAATGCAATGCGAACAACCGTGCGCGTGTCGTGCACCTGCCACATGATTCTGCCGACCATCCCGACGACCGTGTTTTTTTGCTCCCCAGGGCGAGCGAGCAACCCGTCTGGAACCCGAGAATCAATCTGGTCGTCGAGGAGCGATGCCGCCGTACATGAAGACGATCTGGCTCATCGTCCGGTTGGCCTCCGTCCTTTCCCTGCTCGTTGTTGGAAGTGATACGGTGCGGTATTGCAGTACACGCCTCCCTACAGTAGGAGACGATACTAAACGATCCGTGCATACCATGCTCAGAGAAGTGGAAGACGATAAATAACTGACATGGTCGAACCAAGAATGAAGTGACGAATCCCAAGCACAACCCATGAGAGCGCCTACAAAGACGCCGAAAAATGTGCTCAACACCCTAAAATGTGAACACCGTATAGTCCACAGTACGTGCAGATTCGCGAGCGTCTGGCCACACTGCTTGTTCGCGTAGTGAGGTCGTCAGAGGGCCGCCGTGAATGCGTTGCTTTGTAGCTCCTATCAGTCTGCATGCTGATGCAGCAGCCGGCAACGCACCAGTGTGAGGACTGTACAAGTAGAGCGATCACGAGGTAACGGGAAATTAATGCGGTAATCCACATACCTAATGTAGGATTCGCAGGCTTGTCAGGTAAACGGTTGGTGGCACGGGCGTAACCGGCATTCGTATCCTTGTTGTGATGCGGCCGTCGATTCCCTGTTGGAGTTCTACGCGAGGAGCGAACCCGGCCAGCCGCCTGAATATTGCACGGTCTTCCACCACATGGTGAAGAGCGGGGGCTCGACGATCAAGCACAATCTTCACATATCTTCACGGGCCGCAGGTGGTCCGAGGCCAGGTGCGACTACTGTATTGCATGTTCTGAAATCGTTGAAACATATTTACGGAATTGTGTCAATCCTGAACATGGTCTTCAGGTTCCAACGTGCGAAGGAAAGGGGAACCCTGTGTTCGGTGTTTTCTACCAGCCTTCAACAACGACCAGTTTCCCCCATCAAGATATCAGTGCCGAAGGACGCAAATATACCCTGCAAACAAAGGGTCGAATACAGAAGTATACCAGGATTATCACCCATTGCGAGCTATGGGTGGATGAGCTATGGGTGTATGCAACGTGTGAACTATTGTGTTCCAACGAAGGGCTCTCGGTGTAGGTGGACGAAGTACTCCGTGTGTCAATGATGGATACATAAGGGCGGGGGTGAACGCTAACAGCAGTACGCCTTCAACTGCATCAACAGTACAGCGGCGGTGGTACCCTGGGGTACCGTGCGGTTGCCTTAAGTGGCTGAGGTTAGGTAAGAGAAACCACAAATGCCCAAGCCGTTTTTACCAGAAGGTTACAGGCTTGGGAACGTCCTCACAATACTGCGTCAACCCCAAAGCAGCAGACTAGGGTCGTCCTTGTACTACGAGCACTTTCAACATGTCCTCTCAAGTACAAAATCGTTCTGATTCTGATGTATAAGACCCGATTCTCTCTCAATGTCCCCTCGGAACAAGAATGCTTTCCGCATCTATGTTCAATACGTGCCTTTGTTTCACCACAGCTAGCTGCGATGTTTCAGCAGTAACAGGGTTTCCCCCTACACAAATCTCACGGTCTACACATCTGCACAAAGGCGAAGTACTATTACTCCTAGCATCAAAATTCAGTTCTTGATAAACTTCACCGCACTCAAACGTTGTCTGAGGTTTCACTGTTGGAAGTGGTACAAAAATGTCTGTATTCTACATCATTGGGTTCGACGCGGTTTCATGAGGTGTCCAAGTCTATCTCCGTCAGGTGAAGACTAGCTTGCGTTTGTAGACTACGTGGATAATATTTCACTGTGTTCCTCTGCCAAAACCTCAGCCACATACGCCAACCACAGCGCACCACAGTCACTCTACTGCTGTTGGTACAGTTGAAGGCGAACTACCGTCAGGTTACGACCACCCTGTCGTAGAAAACTACATTTCGATTCACGGCATCCTTCGACGCCACCAATCATTTCCAGCGAGGGCATGCGCCGTTTGTCGAAGATGGGGCGCATTCCCGTGGTAGGCAGTCTCTCTTTCGCTTCATGATGCACGAAGCTGGCTTAAGGAAGGTCGTATTTGGAGCGGAGACTGCACCAGCTGCACTTGCTGACACTGCTTCCGCGAACGAGGTCGCTGCACACCAGAAGCCGGTCGAGGAATTTGTCGACAAGGGCGGACACGAATGGCTACGCTAGCATGGCCCCCCAGGAAGTCAAATCGTATCCTCCGATAGGGCCCGAGGAATTCGGCGACGGGCGCAGTGCTCTCGTGGCACTGGAAGCCAACGCACGCAGCAGCTCCATGGCAAGTTCGGGGCACTCCACGTGTCCGCCGCCGACTATCCCGGGCAGCGTGATTCAAGGGCCAGGTCGCATCTGCATCGAACTGGACGCTCTTGGAGACACACAGTTCGGGGCAGGAACACGTACGTACGCCTTTCTCAACTCCCCTTCCCGAACGATAGCGGGTCTTTCAAGACTGTACTATTGTGCTAGAAGCCGAGTGGTTGTCGTGTCGCCTTGAACTATGATGACGTGGCCAGTCGGGCAACTGCGTACCATTTGATGCAACTCCGCGGAAATATGTCTTCCCGCAACCACGGTCGTGCGCTCAACACAGTCGTGCATGATAGGGGGCGTGGGTTTCGCCGGCAAGGCAGACGTGGACAAGCAGGATGTCGTCGCGGTAGTATCGGCGGGGACTCAAACGGTAGCAATGCCTGGTCGAATAGCAACAACGGTAACAGTGGTTTCACCTCGAACGGGAAATCGAACAGTGGTGGGAAAATGTCGGAGCCAATGCCCAAGGAGCACGCGGGAGAGGTCCAAGCCGGCTGTTCATATTGTTCGGCTCCCCGGCGATTCGGTTGTCAGTGTTCCTCTACCGGAGGCTTTGTACTCTACCGTTCGGGAGTTGTTTGTACTAGCGACCGCGAAGAGTTGGCCCTAGCGCCATACCATTACGCGTGTGCATTCTGTATTTTTTTTTTTTCTAGGAAACTGCCGCCTGTTGTGTGTCCTGGCCTACTGAAGTACGAGGATAGAATCAGGAGACGCTTGGTAATTTACGATTCACCACTATAATATCGCGTTTTTCTTGGTCACTATCGGTGCCGAGAACTGCCTTCTATTGATTGAATGGGGGCTGCCATATTCCTTTTCCTTCTCTTCTTCTGGTTGGCTCGTCTCCCGTTCATATACTGAAGACCTTCACGGTCAGTTTAAGTAGATGATATGCTTAAGAATAATTGAGAGGTGTATCCTTTTCGGGGTAGATGACCACGGAAGGCGTTCCCGTGAGTTTCGACAGTACGCTTTTCAAACGATGTTGTACCGAGGGCGAAACGTCATTCCTGTGAAGGAAACGGTGTGCCCGTCCACCCGAGTAGATTGCGGTGTTCCGTCAGTGTGTTGTGCCGTATATGCGCCGCCTTTCTGGGGTCTACTTGTTTATCGAGGTAGATCGCAGCATCCATTGTATGTATTCCGTCCTTAATGGTTGACATTCTATGCGTTTGGGGCTAATAGCCCACTTTATCAGCCATTGACATGTTTCCTCCAAGTATTTGAGACACTTTCTTCCTTCTGGGCCATATTTCTCTCGTCGATTCCTCTTTGTCGCTCGTCTCGTCAATTTCTGTATCGGACCTGGACTGCATCGGCGACCTAGTTTTATGCGTGTTTCATGCTCTTTCTTCCCTTTGTCTCGGTTTTGACGTTTCTTCCACCGGCAATAGTCCGTTCCCAGTTCGGATGCGGACTGTTTAAAGGCGGGGGCAGACATGCCCCACGGAGGGAGTAGTTTAGCCGGTGTAGACGGTTTCGCGTTTAGGTGGAGTTTGACGTTGACGGAGGCCGTGAAACCTATCCAGGAATACACTTTGAGTGCCGTTTCAGCTTGGTCTGTCTGGGACTACAAGATGTCGTTGTTGCTGGTTGACCCGATGACCACGAGATCACGGCGGTGCGTTCGCGCGTCCTACACCTCGAGGGACGTGTCCAAAGAGTTTTAATCGAAGCCACACAGATTCGAAACGGAAGCTCTCCTCTTGTTTCTGCCTTCACCAATATCCCTTAATGTATTTTTAGTGTGTCTGTCTCATTGCTCCTCTTCCCCGCAGTTGAGCTCAACAACACCGAAACAAAGCCACGGCGACCAGGTTCGCGGCCCTGCCTGCGTAAACCTAGCCCTCGGGCACGGCGTGCGTTTTAAGTTGCGTCGCACGAAGCGCAGCGAAAAAGCACAAGTACCCCCCCGGACCATAGGCACCGAGGCGCCTCTTGGGCCACCCCATGCATTTTTTCGTGGGGCCTTTTCTGCAACCGAGCAAAATATAGCTCCATGCTAGCCGCAAGTCGATGCGCTAGGACAAAACAGGCGTTCTGCGCAAGTCCCGGCAAGGACGGTGGTGAGGAGAGCGAACAAGGCAACCATAACCGTTTCGGCTGGTTTTGGCGTCCAACTGCGGCACCCGGCGTGACCATCGATATTGTCTGTCGCATCGATAACTCCACATTCTGGTCACAAAAGTCCACGAAACTCGGAAAGAACAAGTCTAGCACTGTCCACACAACTGTGTGCCGCACGCCGCACGCCGCACGCCACAGCATTCGTCATCCCTGCACTGAATTCGGCTGGCACAAAACAATCATCGCCCCTCGACGAAACATGCATCTACCTGCAGCTGGAACTACACCTCACGCGCTACTCATGCCTTCGGTACACCTCGCAGATCGGATCTCCTTTTGTCCAATGAAGAAGCAGTCTCATGCCGATCGCGTTACCCTCCCACAAGAAAAAAAGCTGTGGTTCAGCCGTGGTCCCTGTATTAGTTTGAAAACAACAATATCTGTGTATCTACCCGTTCGTCACACCGTCACACCAAATTCCAATCCGTTCAAATAATCATAGGAAAGTGGACGTCCGATTAGAGGGTGTCAAGGCAACTTCACTGTCACTTTCATCGCTGCACAGCTATCGTTTCAGCTGTAGCTACAAAGTGGGTAAACACACGAGTGATCATATTATCCACACAGAAGTTTCACCTCAAAATCCATTGTTTTGCCTTTCTCAGCTGCGTTGTTTCAGCAGCGAATGTTTCCCTCCAACACAAATCATTCGCATTTTCTTTCAACAAATTCACACACATACCATCCAACCCCCAAGACATTCAGTCTGACTACGAAGAGGGGAGGTGAATATACTCGACTATGTTTCCCTTCGACAGAATCTTGACCTCTTGACGCCTTCTTGTTCTTGCGCTGCGGTTGCCACCACAGCTTCATCGTGATCCTTTTGTCTCCTTCGCCTTGGTAACGTGTTTGATTCGGTTAAAATTTCGCTCAAGAAGGATGTTCGGGCAAGTTGGTTGCTGTTAACTTTTGCATTATTCAGCTGGCTCCGTGCGGCGGTAGGCTGCTCCTTCTCAACCCCCAGCATAATATCGACTTCGAAATTCCCGTGATAGTCTTGCTGCCTTCAAGTGATACCCGTGGTGCTTGCTAAAGCCTCCTCGTTGCAACGTCCGGGCTCCCATGGCCAGTACAGACACGCTGTCATGCTAATCGAGGCTGCCGCTGAATAGAACAATGTTTACGCTCCCGTGAAGATCTTGGTCTTTAGGGTCATGATCGACCTAGGGTGTTCTTCTCCGTACGGTATCTCGTCATCGGTGGGGAAACCCTTTGTATTGAAATGCCAGCGTGCCCAATCTCTGCTACTTCTTCTTCTGCAGGGATTCCTGGCGACTGCTTGCTGTCGTACGAGAATCCCTCCGGGGACATGGGGCACACTGCTTTCGATCCCCTTTCCTTCCTCGCGTGGAGGAACGCCGTCCTGATTTTCGCTTGGTGAAAGAATAAGTCTGTTCTTCGCAGCATGCGCAACTATGAGGTGGACGGCTTTGAGGAACGCGACCGGTGCAGCATTGTCGCTTCCGGTCTCAGCTTCCTAGAAGCCTCGCACTACGATTCTCGATTTTGGTCGCACAGCGATGCCGGCCTCGTTGTACTCTCGTTGGAAAATGTACTTGGACGGAATGATCCGAGCGTCGTGCGGGAGATGGACCCACTTATAAACGTCGTGGTCTAACGGCGAGCTGTTTTCGTCTTCTGAGCTTTTTATTCACCCGACGGCATCTTATACATTGAATGCTGCGCGGTAGTGCGATAGATCCGCGAGGAAGTGTCCTGATTGACCAGATACGCCATGACCAGGTTCGGGAAGTCCCGCGGCTTAAACGTATCTGAGCCACCGACCTTTGAGCCATGAGCCCACGGCTCTGCACCTACTGGTCCGATCGGGGTGCGAGATGTTTTGTATGACAACGCAAGTGTTAGTAGGACAAACAATGTCATGCGGATGGAGTTTTGCCTGGTGGAGCGGTTAAGGTCCACCGGCCCTTGAGCCGATTAGCCCCGTGGCTGGGCGTTTCTCTCTCAATCCACTGGTCCGATCGGCGCGCCTTATGGCTTGTATGATAGCTGTGGGACGTGCCAACACAATGAAAGTCGTCGTGGAGCAAACTGCACCCTTTACATAGAGTTTGGCCGATGGAGTAGTTTAGCCTGTCTGCTCTACCGGCCGTTGAGCAATTGAGCCTCCGTGGGTGGGCGTTTGCTTCACCAACTGGTCCGATGAGGGTGTGCGATGGCTTGAATGATGGCTTCAACCGGGACAGTTGACGTTTACCTCCCCCCCTTAGAATATCCCCCCCCGGTGTTTGCCATCGGGGTTGGGTTTTGTCGCTTGGCAGCGATGTTGCAAGACAAACCGATCACTTCGTGAGTTCGGCAACTAGGTTAGTTTACCGCTTCTTATTCTGCCCTATATATATTTTTTGCGATAACCATGGATGGTGGTCAAGTACATTATGTTGTGCGGGGTCGAGAACCCCCACTCCGCGCAAAGGGGATCATCCCACCACGTTGTGTTAAATTGGTCAAGCACGCTCGAGGCAGCTACATAGAGCTTACAACAATCTGTGGGTTCTATAGCACCCTCGTACAATACAGAATAGTTCTGTCGAAGTGAAAGGACTAGAAGAGCACAATACAGTCGTGCGCAGTTGTTATCCGCACGCAAGAGAGTAAGCACAAGATGCCAAACACCCTCAGCAGGATGCAGCTTACCCTTCATGCGACTCGCCGAGTACCTCACGGCGCTTCGCGCTTGGTGATGTGAGAGAGGCTGGTCCGGTGAAAACCCGGCGTGCTCCGCCCCGGCGTTGTAGGGATGCGAGGTCAACGGTCTAACGTCAACAGCATGCACGACTATGAACATACACACACCCTAGATGCTGTGGAACCCCCACTGTTGACTATATCTCTGCCGGAACATATCAGATGGGAGTGTCGGATGGCTGGGAAGAACGTGTCGGACCGTGCGGACACGACGAAATTTGTTCGACGCCAACGAGGGCTGAGTGGACGGAGGTTCGAGACGATTACTGCTTCCTGACATGCTGCGAGCCCTTCCTTTTCAGCATATCTCTCCAGCCACAGGTCGGATTTAGCTTTCAAGTAGCTTGGCAGAAAACTTTAGTCCGTAGATACACGATGCATTTAGTTTGAGGTCGATTGGATCTCTGTGTGTGGAGATCTGCCCTCGTACACCACGAGCGATACCGAACGAAGCTGGACGACAGAGCTTCCGGCCAGTTATGTCGTTCCGGCCTCGACAGCCAGACCTACCGGGTATTCGATTCATCCAGCGGGGCCGTGGTCGAGAGGCGGAATGTGACTTTCATCGAATCTCCACCCCGGTCGGTGCCATTCCAGCATTCCACTGAAGCAAACGGGTACGAGAGGGACGTGCCGAGCTTCGCCTCCCTGCTGGACAGCCCCCACTCGACGAGCGACCTGGACTTCACGGCGCAGAACGAACTCCTTTGGCAAGAAGTCCGGAAGATGCAGCAAGACAATCTCGCTCGGGAGGAGCTTCGCCTAGAACTGGACGGGCACGAGGATGAACATGGAAACGGGCAGGATCTGAGCGACGGGGACGCCCCATCACCGCATCTCTCATCGACGCCAGCTGGACCGTCATCCGAAACCCAGCCCCGGCCCATCATCGTCGAACCCGTCTGAACCGGACACTTCTGTATCAACTGGATCCTTCGGCATGTGGCGCCTGCAAGTCACCAGAGCTAGCACGCGCGGGGAGCCCACAAGCGACGATCAGATCGACGTTAACTTGGTTCCCGCCGATCTGCAAGTCACCATGAACGACCGCGGTCGAGCCCATGCTGCAACGGGCCGCGTGGAGCCATCCGGTCTTTCCTTCACTCAGCTGGCTGAGATACCCGATCAAGCCCACTTCCCATGCGCTGGCGATACTGAGGATTTCACCCACGTGGCGGAAGACCCCTTCACGGTGCCGCGTGCTCACGCCTACCTCACGACCACTCGCGACCACCACGGGATCTTGGAGGAGACGAATCAAGCGATCGAAATCCCCAACACCTACGACGAAGCCATGAGCTCTCCCCAGCGCGAAGAATGGAAAGGTGCGTGCAGCAAGGAAATGGACAATCTGCGGAAACACAACGTCTACAATCTGGTGCCTCTCAGTAGCGTTCCCTAGGGAGAGAATATCCTCGCAACGGAATTCGTCAAGAAAAAGCTGGACGGTTGCTTCAAAGCTCGTCTAGTAGTCGGATGTCTTCAAGAGCCAGGACAGGATCACGGACGCAGCTGCGCCCCAATATGCCGTATCGGGAGCATCCGCATGACGTGCGCCATTGGCTGCCACAACAACTGACCCATCTACCAACTGGACGTTGTCGGTGCCTTCCTAAACGTCATCTGCGAAAGGAACGTGTACGTCAGACCCGCCCCCGGGACATCCGCCAAGAACTCCGCGAAAGGAGAACTCATGATGTGCAAACTAGAATGGAGCCTCGACGGCCTATCGCAGTCCCCAGCCTTCTGGAACGACACCCTGGACGAGTCTCTCACGGTGTTCGGATGAAAAAGGACTCAATCTGACCCCTGCGTTTACGTGAATACCAGCGGCAACATCATCGTGATTCTCAAGGTCTACGTGGACGACATTCCCATCACGGGAAGAGACCAGCAGCTCGTGGACCAGAAGAAGGAGCTCAAGGTATTAATTATCGATACGATGCCAACGGAGGGGTCGAATTAGAAATGGATATGGTGATGCGGTTGACCATTCATCGTGAATTAGTAGCTTGATCGAGGGGTCTCGTCAGGAAAATTGTGCGCCGAGACCACCAGTAGTCGGACACGGTTTGACCTTTGAATACGATTGCAGCAACTAGTCTGCGTAGCAGTAGAAAAGAATCTATCTCTCCGTTGCATGTATTATTCTCTTGTTCTAGAAATATTCCGGAAGCATGCTAGGTCAAGGTCGACCGGGACATCTACGTAGAAAGTGTAGCTTCTGGAAACCTACTGGAAGCGTCCTCGACCTAGGTTGCACTTGATACTTTTTCAGAACGTAGGAGGGCTTCCAGCATCATTGTGGAAGCATTCTAGATCTTTCGTGTGATTGGCTTATTTGTCGGGTATTCGAGGAGAGTGGTGCAGCCCTAAGCTCGATACCCCTTTCACTCCTCTTGCGTACCAGCAACATTAATCTGACTCGGGAGTCACCAATTAATAAAAACATCTTCATATTTCCATTCCAAGTCTCTCGCTGTTGGAGCCGCACAGAGTGTGAACTTCCGAGGTAGGCTACACAGCCTCCTGGCATCTGCAGCATCGTACTGCTGCTAGTACACAAGTGAAATTACGCTGACACCCGAAACGCAAGCGAGAGTAATCGACGACGGTGAAAAGGGAGAGAAAAATGAAGACGACGAAGAAGTTGGAAAGCTGAGGAGAATTTGTTCCAGTGCGCGGGTAATGTGTTGTGAGAACGCACGGGTGCCTGTATGTGAAGGCGATGAAGGCTGGCCCAAAAATATCCTACTGAACTGTAAGAACCATCCGATGAGGGCGTGAAGGCTTTAGAATCCTAAAAAATTATGCAGAAAAAGATACCAAAGAACACCACCGCGAAGATGACGGAAATATTTACGCCGCGAGTAGTGCCGCAACGTTGAAAGGGTTGCTTGCCGCTAACGCCCTGGTGAGTGGCGGTGAACGTAATGGTGATACGCGGCAACCAAAGTACAGTTGAAGAATGTGTGGCTTGATGTTGAGAAACATCTTCCCCATCGTTCGTACGTGGCTGGACGTCGAGTAACATCTTTCCCATCGTTCGTACGGCGGTTAGACAAGTAACGGCACAAATGACACAACTCCATTATTGGGGTTCCGCTGAGCTATGTTGCGGCTTGCGTACAGGATTGGCTGAGAGTAAATGGGCGTCAGTGTTGGCTATGGCGTTCGTCGAAGCAAGTTGATGACTGCGAAATGTAGCTGTTGTAGGCACTTCACGAGAACGGAAATGCGAGGCACGGCGTATGGCGTGATGGCTGCGGTCGGTGCCGTACTGCTGTTGACACATTGCAGGGGAAGGCAAGTCCACTCCGCGACAGCAGCAGTCCTGCAAGCGATATGTGTGCATCTTCACGGCTTGACCGCCTTCCGTACCCGATTGAACGGCGATATGTGGAACTGTGTGGTGACCTCTGCGGTTTACGTTGCGGAGCCATAGCAGTTCTCTGTACTGCCAATCTGCCAGTCGCGTGCTCCTGTGCCTTGGTGCTGGTGGTGTGCATAGGCGGCTGTCACGCATGTTTTCACGGCTTGACCAAGCCCCAAAACTCGTGAACTCGCCAAGGCGCGCGACCTAACCCCCGAACCCTAATAACACATATGAGAGGTGCTTGAAAAAATGTCCACACTGATCTGCCGTGTACACACGCCACAATAGATAAATGTGTGTGCTGCACAGCGGCAATATATGAAACCGTTGGTTGCCGCTCGGTGCACGTTGTCGTGCCCTGCTCAAGATACCGCGTGTTTGCCTAGAGTTCCTTACCACACTCATCCATCACGACCAACCGTTGCTCAAGTGTGAGGGTGCTTATTCCGTTGGTCACACATTTTGGCGGTCGGGGGCAGCCTAAGGCTGTCGTATCCAGTCTCACACAAGGTGTGTGCAGCGTGCGCAAGAAAAATAAAATCGAAAAAAAAAATCTTCTCTATCTAGTAGTACGATGGAATGAATCCTTTGAGTATTTAACTTGGGGTGATATACAGCATGATGACATGGGGTGATATACAGCATGATGACACCTTTTCGTCTTCACAGCCAACGCTCAGAACGCTAGGCATCTTCGCCGCCTGTGCATACAAGTGTACGTCAACGCACACGCACGACCAAGTCGATATCCATGGCAGTAGACCCCTGATGTGTGATTCGGTCTCGCGTGCGTCTCGGGTTATGTGATGTGGTCCCGCGAGCTGCCGCAGGCTGGACTGCCGGGGGCGGGACTGTCACAACGGTAACAACCGGCATCTTGAACACCAGTCATGTGCAGGACAATACTTGGAACTTAGGTCGTGCGTCATCAACCATTGTATCATAAGACTAGAACCAAACATTATTCTTGTACCCAAACAGCGAGACAAACAATTTTTGATTTCCGGTTTGAGCAGGTATGATCGACGACAGTTCGTATTTGATGGTTTACAACGACGTTGCCATTTACTCAAAGCCGTAGTGACAACGGAGATGTGCACACTCACACGACAACACACGTTTATCGTTAAAATCGGCTTTTCGTCAAGAAGACAGATTTGTGCGACCGTTAGTCCATGATTTATGCAGGTACATTCGATATCCGTTTTTGGGGGGGAAGTTTGATCAGCACCCTACCTATGTCCGAAACCGCTCTGCCAACACTAAATGTAGCAGTTCTATATAACGGCCTACCGAGGTCGTCTCCTGCGAAGCAAGCGGAAGTCGTAGTTCTGAAACGAGAGTCCATCGCTCTCCGACGGATCTGGCACCCTGCGCTCTTCTGCGGCAAGGCATCTTGCGCCATTTTCTGTAACTGGCTGGGGTAGCGTGCTCCTCGACAATCAAGCAGCCGGCTTTTTGCGCCCTACTTCGACTAATTCACGTTCGCATGCGCCGTTTATGTGCTTTAGGCTTCCGTCGTTCATTCTTTCCTTCACGAACGCCTACTACATAGCTCTTCGGCTTTTTCACGTTTGGTTTACGGCAAGTTGCCGTCCTTTCCGCAGCTAGTGCGTGTCAACCGTTGAACGTTGAAACTTCTCTGTATTATTACACTGAATATTCTGACTTTCTGGGTTCACCTTCCGGGGCATCTTCACGTTTTCTCCACTGCAAGTTGGCCTCAAGGCTTTTGCTATTCAATTTTCCGGCTTTCTTTGTACTCCACGTCGTGTTCTTTTCTCCGCATCGTGTGGCCTTAGCCCTCCGTCCTCTGTTTGGGGTTTAGTTTTCATCGGAGTTTAATATTCACGATACATGGATCCTGCCGCCATCCGAACGCCTTCACCACCAAGTGGTCACGTCTGCCAACACTGACGCTAGCGCATGGGTCTCACTATCATGCCTTTTCGTGTGGCAAATGACACAGACCATCCGCCTCTGCCAGCCCCGTCTCGTCTGGACGTACTACATATCCAATCTGTCTTCCTTGACGATGTTGTAAGATACGCACCTCGTGAAGCTCCCAACGTACCAGCAATTCGCCCTCAACTGCAACCGCAGAACAGCGGCTGTGGTGCGCAGTGGTTGGCATATGTGGCCGAGGTCAGGTAGCTGAAACACAGAGTGGATTCTATCCACACCCAGACGCCCGACCTGTCTTGACCTGACGGTTACAGGCTTGTCAACGCCTTGACAGTACCGCATCAGACTCAACGCAGTCCAACACAGTGGTTCCTCTACTACATGCAATTCCGACGAAACGCAGCAATACAAATGCTGCGGCCCATCTACTCGTAAATTAGTTGAATTGCATTTTTAGTGTTGTTTATCGGAGTGTAAGCAACACGTCCATACGACGCCACAATTTCGTTCCTCTGTTCGTGCTGTTTGGTTCTCTGGCGCAGGTTCGTGTGTAGCTGGGGGGGGCAAGAGGATCAACTCGTGCAAGGAAGCCTTCAATTCTTCTGCGGTCATCATGGGATACGCGGAACTTATGAGGCAAGTACTACTGCTGATGTTCGATGCCTAATACGAACATCACATGTGCAACGAAACGAAGTGAGGCGAACCCTGGCTGCTGGTTAATCTGGACTTCGTTAACAGGTCATGATATGCACTGTGTCCATGGTTTGAAACATCTACGCATTAGCATGGCAACAACGTAGGGGTCCAACGATACGTCACACATGGAGGAGCCGCGACTATCGATTCGTTGTTTGCTGCCCATTTCATTTAGATAGACATGCTGAACATGGTTCTTGTTTTGGCCTTGAGGAGAACCGTCTGTCCTCCTTGAGTTCCGTGACATCCGTCTTCCGAATCTTGATCGTAAAAGCCAGCTTTCTGCGAACCGTTTGAATTTTGATGGATGACACTACGTGGGAGACAATTCAACCGATCGACCAGCTTAGGGCGACATCAAACCGACCGCGTGATGTAGCCGCGCCTGTTTCTTTGTGAACGGTGTTGAGAGTACGGATACATGTCCCCCCCCCAACGCGCAAAGAAGATCCTTCCCCAAACCGGAAGGGAAGAAGGTATCAGCTTAACGATGATGGAAATAGACCTCCAAGCAAACGACGCCACCTGTACGCCGAGAAGCTTGCCTGGGTTGACCAGTGCTCCCTCGTGGTCAGGACGGTTTTACGTTACGAAACTACCTGTTCCTCATGCTGCCAAGCGAGTGTGTCCCACGGCCTCTCTTCCGCTAACGTTGCGATTATTCTCCCACCAGTACGTACGCATGATGAGCAATCATGCCCATTCGGTTGCGTTCTCTCTTCCTCGTCTTAGAGGCCCGTTGGAGGCTGTTCGAAGGGACTGCGAGTACTTCACGCTTTTGAGACACCCCGTCGATCGCCTGGTCTCGGCATTTTTCTACTGCCCAACAGACCACGATCTGCAATTGAGGCCTCCCAAGGTATGTGTATGCAACACTTCCCACCGATGTGTTGGCTCAGACTGGTAGCTGAAAATACCGCTACACTTGCGAACGGGATGCATCCTGTGTGATGCAATAGGGTCACCGTTCGGAGCATAACATATTGTATGTCCGCATTGAAGGTGTTTTGATAGTGTCAAGTGTGCGGTTGCAACATTCACCCTGTGAGGGGTGACTAATGCTCAAGCACGCTGGCCACGCGCGTACTCGACACATTGCCAGTGGTGCGGGTACGCCGACGACCCGTTGCCGGCGACCGATCGCCTGTTGGAGTTCGCCCAGCAGCACTGGAAGAACATGGCATACAAGCAGATGACGTTCGGCATGTACTGTCCCCATGGTCTCATCTGTGAAGCGACGGAGGTAAGAATGACCGGGGATGGGGCCGTGACCATACCCAAATATTTGGTGAATTTGTCTCGGGTGTTTGGTTTGTTGAAAGGGATACACAAGGTAATACCAAATGCGGGCCGGTTGTTTCTGTCAATCCCGAAACGTGTGGAGTCTGGCACCAATTACGGGTTGGGCAATCCGTTCTCCCGGAGACCGGGTACACGCAGGAACCTCGGAGCGTGTCGAAAATCACCGCCAGGTTACCGCTGTGTGCGCAGTATGCACTCGTGAGGTATCGGTCGGAAAAGGTGGTTTGCGCCACAGAACATCAAGACCAAGCCAGCGGCTTCGCTCAAGGTTGACCCGAGATGGCGATACGAGAATACCGTTAACCCTTACCTAAGCACACCGGGTGACTTTCCGTGAAAGCGTTCCACACTGTTAGCCCACGTGGTGAGGCCTTTTCACGAGTTTCGCACCATATAGTCCAAGGAACTACTCGGAAGGAAATGTGTCGGGTTTTTTATTTTTAAACCCCTACTTGGTGTGTTCTTGTGCGACCCTTTGAGTGAACGTTGTCGCAGAACCTTTGAGAACTTTCAGCAGCTACATAACCTGGCGTTTCGCTTGGGTTATTTACAGCCTATGAACATTCGATCATGCGTGATTAGGTACCCGATAAAGGCTGCACGGACGGGTTGCCGTACGCGATGAACACACGAATAGGCGACGCCCACGGGACGACGGTTGGCGTTGTTGATGATGGCTTGCGAAAGAGCGAGCGTCATTCGCTGAAAGGGTCGCTGAACGCCCTTGCGTGAAACAGCTCAACTATTCCAGATTTTCGTCGAATAAATGTGATACGTATCCACGAAAGTCCGTGCTTACACGAACCTCGCTGGTTTACAAACTACTCTTCTGTGGGTTTGGGAGCTTCAAAGAGGTAGATTGTCGTGAGCTACGCACATCAATATTCGGGAAAGGGGACAGGAGAATGTGTGAGAGTGAGGTGTTTGACCACCAATGCACATTGTGAATCAATTGTGGAAAACAATTTCCTTAGGAATTGGGCGTCGACGACGGACGAGAAGACAATGGTTGGCATGGGTCTGCCTGCCGTTCGGCGAGAGTGTAGAATGCAGGTGATGGTGTCCATGCCGTCGAGAACGCTGTAGGTCTCTCTACATTTGACGAAGATGGGAGAGACGAGTGACCGTGGTGAACGCATTGGTTCTTAGCACACACTTTTGGGCGATCGCGATGGGGTGGTTTTCGTGGTAGCTCGTCCCGGCTAGTTGTCGATTCGGTTTGATGGCACCCGCGGGCGGCATCGTCGTATGAAGTGAAGCTATTGCCGTTTGCCGAACACCCCAACGAGACGGTTTCACTGTTCAAGAAGCCGAAGACGCGAATGTTTTGAGTGCTCGACGGAGAACGTACCTATTGTAGGTAAATAAGAATGATGCTCGGGGCCCTCTTGCCTCCCCACGTCTCTCTTAAAGCAAAAATGTTCTTGAATCAACCTTCTTTCCTTCGGCCTCTGATAAAGCTGCCGCAACCACACACGGTGGATCATATCGCCTACGGTTGACGTCTGAGCTGTGGGAGTCGGGCTAATGGGGCGACGAAAACGATTAGCAAAGCGGTGCCGGAAGTGACCGACGGGGACGGGAAAGGACAGCGGTGGGAAAAGTATAGCTCGGGCCACGGCGGCTGACAAGGCTAACGCGAAGAGGCTTAAGCAGGAGCAGCAACAACAAGAACAGCGATGGAGTGTCCTAATCCCAGTGTGTGTTGCCCAGCAGAGCAGCAGCATCAGCAGAATCTGCCGCGGCAGCGGCAAGTACAACATCGTCCACAGCAGCGACGGAGTGTCCAATCCCATCGTGGCTGTGGTGTTCATCATGCTCACCAACAGCCACCACAGCGGATGCGACGGCAGCAAGACCTTCCGCAGTCTTATCTACGAGAACGCGCCAAGCGAATGGGCACCAAGGTGAACGGCACGTAAGAGTACTGCGTGATCAAGGTCATCGCCGCCGCCGCACGACGTGGTCTCTTGAACGTGTTGTCATGGTCTTTATGGGTCCGTACGGTCAATCCTTCGGCGGTGCCCACCACCGGAGGCAGATATTCGACCACCACAGCAACTACGGATGCACTCCTTTGTTACGAGACCACCCTTGTTCGACCGTGGTGGGCGCGTTCCGTTCGTCGTATACCTCCACCAAGCCACATATGGCTCATCCCGGGGGACTGCCGTGTGTTTTGACTGACAACGGCACCGAGTGGAAAAAAAAGATTTTTCGAGGACCGTCGGCGGATTTGAACACTGGGAGAGAACCCAAAGCGGCCTACGGATCCATGAGCAACCGTTGCGCGGAACGAAGGATGGCGCTGGTGACGGAAGGAGGCGAACATTGGGTGGCTGAGGTACGTGAAGCTGTTACCGAGTGTGGCCTTCCCTGCTCGCGCGATTCCTTTCGGGGCCGCCTGGCACGAGGTTTTCGCTTGAATAAAGGACAGTTTGAATTTCGCAGCGGACGCGAGCAAAGAAGACTAGAGGTGCCCTGAGGTCAAGCTATTCGGCCGGAGGAGGATCTGACTGGTCTTGCCGTTTATGATGCCCGGTTTCCGCCACCGTCCCCGTCCATCGAAGATGAAAGCAACGGGGACACGTGCTTCTAACTAAAATCAACCAGCGATCATCTATCTTCGACGAACAAGATCATCACGCGGGCAGGGGGGCGCACGTACTCTGAAGTCTCCGGGGACGGAAGGCCTTGGGGATGAGAGGGAGGGTCATCGGAGCCACTGTGGTGGTGGCGGGAGCGGCAGCATTCGCCTCAGTTCGAGCAGCGAACGGCGGCGACTTCCGACAGTACTGTTTCCGATGACCGGAGAGCCCGCGGGCGGTTAGAACGACGGCAACGGCCGCAGCGGCTCCGACCGCGGCTGCAACGGAGGCCTCGGCGGTGGCTCAGGCGGCGACGTCAGGGGCCTCATGCGGCAGTGATCTACCTGCGGCGGTAGCGAGGATACCGACGGGAGTGCCCACGGGGGCGGCCGGAGCGGTGGTACCATCGACGGCACCAGAAACGACGGCGGCAACCGGCGGTGTCGGTTTTGCCACTATATCATATGGGGGGACCACCGGAGCACCAAGAGAGACATCGGCGGCGGAGGTTGTCGTCGCAGTTCGTGTGAAGGAGACATCGATATGGAGTGGTTCGGTGGTTAGATCCTTGATGTACATTTGGCAGCAGGTGGTGGCGTCTACAACATGTGATAGCGTACATAAGTCATCATCAACTTGTGGTCACGTGTGGAGGCTGAGGTGACGCAGCGATACATGAATCAGGGAAAAAACTAAAATTGAAAATACATGAATTTGCGGTGCAACGGATATCCACCACGGCCATCTCGCCAGTGACGGCAACTCTTGCGCACTATATACGGGAAAAATACTAGCAGATGTGTATTTTCACCAGTAGCCCAAGCGTAGCCAGGTGTGTAGGTTCGTAGCCCGGAAAACGTCGGAGGTTCAATGAATCACTGATTGGTGGTATGTGACTCGGGACCCCCACATACTATTCTCCGACACGGATATTTGGAGAGTTTGGTTTCTGTCCTGCTTGCAGGCGAACAAACAACACGCCGCACAACTTTAAGCCCGTACATAAACCAGTTGATCTCTCTCGATTGGCACGTATCTCGTAACATTCTCATGTTGACGCTCTTTTGATGTTGCTTCCCCGTGGTTGCGGGCAGGTTGAAACAGCGCCAGGTCTGGATGAACCCCATGGTCTAGATGTTCTCCAAAAGGTCGAGGTGAGGAGTGCCAATCCGATATGGTGGCCCTGCTCGCCAGAGGAAAAGAGCGACCACACAGCGCACTTGCCTAGCGAGGGGATTCATCAATTTGTTTCCTACCGCTCACAAGGAAGTCGCGGTAGTCTGAAGACATGCGTATTTCGGGCGAAGAGTGTAGTATAGGTCAGTGCTAGACAGATACATGTGGAATATCGCTCACGTATATAGTCTAGGCATTTATCTCAGCTTTACATTGCGGCTGATACCCATCATGATACTGATCGGGTCTGCTGTGGCCACGAAGCCAATAAATATTTGTTGTTGGCATTTGAAGTTCGACACGTATCGATGCACTAGCCGTAACTGACCCGTAAACACTCTTCTAGTGATGTACCTCACAATGTGTTGTCCTCCCACGGTTTGTTGTGTTCTTTGTTTGAAACCTTCTCGTGTTCGAAACGTTGCTGTCTGGAGGAAATATTGACGCAGTAGTACATTTTCGCGAGTCGAAGGACTTTTCCTGTCTCTGTTTTCTCCTGCCCAAATTTTATTGTTTCCTAGACGCCACTGCGGTGCGGAAAAGGGAGATATTGTAGCTGGGCACGTGTCTCACCATGTCCCATACACAAAATGTAGAAGACAACACGTACGGGTACTCGAACTTAGGTGTATTGTTGTTTTGTTCGATAATCTGGGCGCCTTTCCAATAATCTTGGACATTGATCGACATGAGGCACCAGTGTGTTGGCCCGCTGTAAGATAGATCGACAGTAGTAGTAGCTGATGCCGACTATAATTTCACACCTTTCAGATTCATACATCTCGTCGAGTATTTTTGTTATCCCGGGAGAAAGGAAATTCCTCCGGTAGGTGGCGGAGGTTCCTGTTTTCGGCAGTAGCACATATCGCCGCCATATCGATGCTGAATCTAACTTACCTGGCGGTCATTCGATGATGGCACTGGTTTGTTTGGCGCGTGGCATGTACTTTGGCATATTCATGACAGGAAATCACGGGGAATCTGTACATGGCATCATGTCAGGGTTTCTTTGGAAGCCATACCAGCACATGTTTGTTGCACCCTAGGCCTATCGCCCGTTGACCATGCACAACGCCCTTCTGAAACAAACAGACCCCTAACGCAACTCTGGTGTTTGCAGGATATTTTGTCTGGATACACTGCAGTGGGTATTATGGAACACTGGGACCTGTCTATGCAGCTCTTCAACGCCCGTGTGCGGTCGCCGGTGCGTGATTGGAACATGACTGTGCGCAGCAATGCGGGGTTGCCGTCCGAGCTTCGAGATGAGGTGCTTCAATGGGCTCACGACAGCCCTGTCATTCACCGTTTGATGGCAACAGATCTGCTTTTGTATTCCTTTGCGCTGTCCATTTTCAAGCGTCAGACGACGGAATCACTCGGTACAAACTGGCTCGGCGGCTCATCGAGGTGTTGACGTACTCGTGAATACGTCATTTGCCTGGCGTGGCAGCTGAATCTCTCTTCGAAGTAGAAGGTAGACTCTTGTAGAGTTCTTTCGTCAGCGTTCGCGGTGTAGGGATGGATGCTCTTCGGCCGTAAGTTCGGCATCAGGCGGAGAACATCGAATTTGTCGCTTTGTGTACCCTCTCAGTCATCATAAATCATCAGGTATGACCCAAGAAGCTACGACGGTTGTTTCTCTTGAGTTGAGGTACCGACGGAAACACCGCGACGAATCATCCCTGAATTCCTATCGGACAGGTGTTGCAGGTTTGGCACAGAAATGCACAACGATGGTTGGAGAAAGGCAGTAGACCAGATGGCGTCGTAGTTGGTGCGGAATTATCATTGTTGAATGTTACGTACAGGGCAGGGTGCACAGAGAGCAGGAAATAACGGCGGCATTTAACGCCGGGCACTGCATAAGTCTTTTCGGTGCCTGCAACTTGTATGTGATGTACGGTATCTACCCTCCAACACATTCATTTGCGCGCGCTTGACTGAAGCACCGGAGAAAGAAACAAACAAAAAAAACATCTGAGGGAACTATTGAAAGACACAGGAGGAGTATACACGCCGGCGAAAAAACCAAACCAACTTTCCGCAAGTCCCAGCTTGGGGATCCTCTCTCCTTCTCCCTGATCAGTGAAAAGTGTGAGGTTCGTGGGTAGTGCCTCCCTCCGATCAGCGTAAGGCAGGTGGGCAACGTGTGCGAGATGTTTGATCTGCACACGCAAATCGAACACCAACTCCATGAACTTTGGCAAATAATCGTCCGCCTCAGCAAGCGAACGCGCTGCGGTGTGGCTGCGTACGTGTCGAGGCAAAACAATCAATCACCGACAAAAACAATTGTATCATGTTCCAATCCGATAAGGATTGGTTTCAGCTACGGAAAAAAATATGTACATCTTTTAAGATTTGGTCACTTCTCATCCGTCGGCATATAACAAAATATTGGTGAAATTGAGAGCGAAGCATCTGATTGAGAGCGAAATTGCGCGATGCGCTGCAGCTGAACTACTGCTGAGAGGTTGAGCTTGCTGTGCAGCTTGAATTGAAGGGCTAGCCCGTAGCTACAAGCAGATACCCTGGTCATCCTGTGGGAGTCTCTCGATGTGGAGTTACAGCGGCGAGCAGAAGCTACAGCAGAGCCGACCGCCCAAGGCCAAACCGCCCTGCAACAGTTTGAGGCAGGAACAGCTAATCTGGGGAAATCTAACAACGTGTCTAGCTCCTAGCTGCAGCATCCGATAACGATGACACGCACATGCTCGTGACGCTGCTGATGAGACCTTCAATTTGCGCCGCTTCTTGGAAGAGCCCGCCCCCTACTTCCCCAGAAATGGCAAGAGGCGTCTGGACCCGAATTGTAAATGTTTTGGCTCTCGCTCTCGATTTCATGCTTCGCTCTCAATTTCACCAATTTGTTGTTATATGTCTTTCTTGCCCCAGCAAATCTTTTGTCGCGATTCCTTCTCAGGGGCACGCAGGAGGCTCGTCGGTACATGAACGCTCGTGTCCGGAGCTCGGCAGGCCACCGTGGCGCGTGTGGTTGACGCTCATAATTTCGAAAACTGGCTGAATGCCCAGGGGACGCGTTCCGCGACGATGACGCCTGCCTGACCAATTCGAAACCTCTGTTACACGCCACCGGCTGGGAGATATATCCCCCGTAGGTTCTTGTGAACAAGGCCTCATGAATCGTTTAATTCGTGTCGATGGTTGATATTATGCCTATTCACCATTACAGCAGCATCAAACACTGCGTCTGTCGCTGTGCGGTATTGTTGAGGTGCATGTTCACTACTCACAAAATATATAAGTATGTTGTCGAAGACCGAATAAACTGTAGTTTGTTGATTTGTTTCGAGTCGCTTCATCATTATCTGTTTCTAGATCACCAGGATAGAAAGAGAGAAGGGATAGGAACCGGCGCTGAGAAAACACACAATCCACGCGCCTGATTCCCCCTCATCAACTGTCTCATTCTCTCCGAACGCAAGTTCACTAAATAAATCCAGCCGGTGGAAAACACCGGCTACTACTACTGCACGCAGGGGTCTGGAGTGACCAAGTCCCCAAATGGTACTCGACGATTCAACTACACCCAAGCCGAGGTCTACTCGAGACTACTGCCTACATGCAGCCGGCCATACTACTGCCCACGCGCAGTCAGCCCCTCGTTCCCCACATGGTATCTTCCCCCGGCCGTCTTACGTCGAACCTCGTGTCCCTTTCGTTTGTTTTCGCGACACCGTCCGCGAGTCCTCGACATTTTTCGGGGCATACTGCTGTTTACATCCGACGACCATTTTCCTTCTCTCTGAATCACCCGCTCAGAAATGTCCCCGCCTCCTGCCAACAACGCCGTAGAGCCTCCAATATGTTGCGAATGTAACGCATTGTGTTGGAGGTCTCGCCCGGATTCGGTGGCGACGTTTCGGAGCGCCCTCAGTTGTCTACTGTACTTCATCACTTGCACCGCCTCCAACAACATATTCGCATGATTGAGAGCCAAGTACCTGATTGAGAACGAGATCGTGCGATACGATGTAGCTTGTCTACTGCTGAGAGGTAGAGCTTGCTGTGTGGCTTGAATTGAAGGGCTTGCCCATAGCTACAAGCCTATACCCGGGTCATCCTGCGGGTGTCTCGCGTTGTGGAGCTACACCGCGGAGCAGAAGCTATGGGAGGGTTTACCGCGCCAGGCGACGGCGCCCTGAAACAGTTTCGGGCAGGAATAGCCAATCTGGGGAAATCTAGCAACGTGCGTAGCTCCTCGCTGCTGCAGCCGATCGCAGTGACACGCATATGCACGCGAAGCTGCTGAAGAGAGCTTCAATTTGCGCCGCTTTTTGGAAGAGCCCGTCCCCTGCTTCCCGAGAAATGACGGGAGGCGTCTGGACCCGAATTTCGTTTTTTTTTGGTTCTCGCTCTCAATCGGAAACATCGCTCTCAATCGTGCGAAAACCCTGTTCTCCCGGTTCTCCGCGGAAAGACGATAGTGGTGCGGAGTCGGACAACGTCGCATGACACGATAACAGCTCCACTACAAGAGCGCCTGCCCCGCCACTCGCTCTTTTCCCCGACTGCGTTCCCCTATCTTGATCCCGCGTCTGTGCACGAATGTCCCCTCTCCCATCCTGAGTACCATTGTTGCCACGAAAACGCAACTGCAGCCGATCAGCCTTGCGGTAGTTGCGGAAGTCTAGTTGCTCGTTGCCTAAAATTGAGCTACGTCCCCCCGTGTGAGCCAATGAGATGCGTGTGCTACGCCAGCGTCGTTGGCGACAACCTCGTCAGACCGAATATTGAAGGAGAAACTGAGACCAAGACACAGCCACATGACCCGTCCACCTGCTCCCCAACCCGGGACCCTGCATTCCGCGTCACGCAGCATGCCCCAGGATATTGGTAAACGCACACAATGCGGGGTTCTAGAGCTACATGATTCCTTGCGATCCCCCGCAATGCACGTTTTAGCAACGGCGACGAGATGTCCAGCTCCACAGACGCGTTCTCCCTGTGGTGAAACTGTACCGCTGCTAGCTTCCCTGAAATCGTACTAACGGTGTTGCTCCCTACCTCAAAGCACCATGCAGAAAAATCAATCAGCTCCCATACCCTGCGGTCTTTGTAGATGCCAGCGTGGAAAACACGCGGTTTGCCTGTCATCCCTCGAAACGTGCACCAAGACTTGAAACCCGACGCGTAAGTCCATGCGCCAGTACTTCCCCGTCTCCGAACAGTGACCACCCATCGCNCACAGACGCGTTCTCCCTGTGGTGAAACTGTACCGCTGCTAGCTTCCCTGAAATCGTACTAACGGTGTTGCTCCCTACCTCAAAGCACCATGCAGAAAAATCAATCAGCTCCCATACCCTGCGGTCTTTGTAGATGCCAGCGTGGAAAACACGCGGTTTGCCTGTCATCCCTCGAAACGTGCACCAAGACTTGAAACCCGACGCGTAAGTCCATGCGCCAGTACTTCCCCGTCTCCGAACAGTGACCACCCATCGCGTCCCCGCTAGCGTCGCTCCACAACGTACGAACATGTGGTTGCAAGTAAAGCTGTACAACGGCATGGCTACCCTCCCTTGCTTGTCAGCGCCCAGCCTCAACCATGACATGCCAAAACGACACGTCCGAACGGAACTCTGGGCCCAGCATAACGATGATCCGATTCGAGCTGTGCGGACCGCACCCGGAGCGATGCAGCAGTTTCTCGTCCCACGGCTGGCCTGGCGGCAATCCCAACTGATTGAGCATCCGACGAACAAAGAATTTCCCGGGACGGACTACCTAGCAAATGTGGAGAAGCTTGCCCATGAGTGGCCGCACTTCGTTTTCTTGGGCTGTACTACGGACCAACCAATTGGACAGAACATCGTGAACCCGGAGGAGTTTCGTGTGGGGCACAGAGATCGACCAGGCGTGACAGCGAAGCAACTGACAATAACATCGGCGTGTGTGCGCATCAGCTACCAGTATCAGGAATGAATACCGACGGTCATGGGCTCAACAGCGTATGCCATCAACCAAAAATCGTAATACCGTGAGCGCAACTGCATGTAAAACAGCTGCATAACGGCGTGTAGCAGCCAATGCGGCGTACCGACAAAGCAGCTGACCACAACACCGGCATTTGTGTACCGTCTTCTGTAGGAACACAGCATATTACTGCTGAAGGGTGTGTGTAGTAGAATAGATGCAGCTGTATGATTGCTGTATTAGGAAACATGAACACACAGAAAGACTAGACGTTCGAGATAAGACCACAGTCGAATGGGATGTGTTGGAGTCTTTACAGTGAATGGAAGGAAACCGGCTGGGTACTGGGCTTTGGAGTCTATTTAAGCCTGTTACACACTAAAACATATCCGATGAGTGATGCCAGTAGGTGCTCATCACAAAACCACTGTATAGATACAAATACCACAAGACATCTCCCGCGTAGTGTTTCCTTTCGACGGGGTCAACGACAAACACATCGGGTAGAAACCCTCCGTTATGTCTTGTGTTGAAATATTCTGCCTCCACAGCAACACGTTGCAGTTGTTGTTGTTGTTGTTGTTGTTGTTGTTGTTGTTGTTGTTGTTGTTGTTGTTTCTCACATTGGCTCTATAGTCCACAATAATGGGGAGCCCGTGGTCTAAAAAAAACGGCACGTGCGACGCCGCGGTAAAACGAAACAAAAACAGGGTACAAACCAGTCGGAAAAAGAAAACAAAACGATAGAGAGGAAAGAACAGCTACCGCACCGACCGGTCGGGGAAAGAGCCCTCGGGAACTGCCAAAAAAAAAAGACAAAAATAGATAAAAACATAAAGGAGGACGCTTCCCACACCTGCCCAAAGAAAATCAAAGGGTAACGTACCAGCACCAGGAACTACGCACCAGGGCATGGGAGTAATGGAGCCAACAGAACAGGCCGCAGATGGGTAAACAGCCGGATGTAAAAAAGCAAAAGCAACGGCAAAAGAAAAAGGGACATGAAGGTACCCAACAAGGCAGAGTAAGCAGGGAGGACATGAAAAAAGAAGCACAGCAGAGAGGCCGAAGGCAATGCAAAGGACATATATAAAGGAGTATAGCATACAGCAGGGAGGGAAACAGGGCCCAACAACATCAGCCGGGTACATCGTTCGTCACAAGTGCTGCCTCGGCCGCCCTACTCGCTTCTGCAGCAGAGCCCGGTCGCCGTTTCTCCCCCCCCCACCGCCGCTCCCCCGACTCTCTTTCCTTTCGGTCCCGAGATTGCCGTACTTTCTGCTTCTGCCTGTGCCATTTCTTAGTGAACCATGCCGCCCGTCCTCGACCTTGTTGTACCACACCTGCGGGTCCTTGGCGCTCTCTTTCCATTTCCCCCCTTCCCTTTTTGTCTCCCATGTTGAAGGCCACGAGTTCCTCGCCTAGACGAGCCACCCAGCAGCTCTCCTGCCCACCCCGGTATTCCACGCCCCCCGCCATCGCTCCTAGCAGCATGCGCTTGGGGAGGCGGTTGTCCTCCATGCGCAGAACAGAGCCCGCGAAACACAGTCTTTGTTTGCGCACGGTGGCCTCGATGGTTTCCTCGCAGCCGGCCTGGATGAGGGCCTGGGCATAGGACAGGGGGCGGTCTGAGCGTCTCCGCTTGCTCCAGCCTATGTACCGTGTTAGGAACTGGCGATGGGTCCGATTGAGCTTCGTGTAGTGCTCCGCTGCTGGGCTTCACGAGGCGCACCCGTCAATGAGAGTCCCCACCACTTCAGCCTGGAGTAGCCGGATCTTGAGCTGGCGGTCGGCCCGTCGCCTGTCGTACATCGAAGCACTGTTCCGGCGGTAGCACTTCCACGCTCGGCAGATGCGGATCGTGATCTCCCGGTCGGCTTTCCCGTCCGAGCAAATGGTACGTCCGAGGTACACAAACCGATCTGTCTGCTTGTACGACTGGCCGGCGGCGCTGACCTCGAACCGGCGTTCCTCGATCCCTTTCGGCAGCATGCACATGAACTCCGTCTTTGGCTCCGATACCATCAGTCCGAACAGGCCGACCCGCGCACGATGACCGACATCATCTTCTCGAGACTCTCCGGCGAGCGCGAGACGATGGCCGCATCGTCAGCGTAGAGCATGGCCCACAGGGCCTCCGCGTCCGTCACCGCCGTCGTCTTCTTCCCCGCCGACCTGCCCTTCTTGCCCGTGTACTCCACATGTGTCTCGATCTTGACCATGTCCGTCGTCACCTTGGGGCCCTTGTTGAACTCGGCCACGTCGACCATGAGCATCGCGGCAAAGAACAAGTTGAACAGCAGCGGATTGCATCCCTGTCGGAGGCCTTGGCCCACATCGAACCATTCCGAGTACTGCCCGTCGTCCGTTCGAACGTGCCCCCTCATACCCTCGTGGAAGTGGCGAATGACCGCCAGCATCTTCGGGGGCACGCCAAAGCGTCCGAGCACGTCCCACAGCAGATCTCGGTCCACCGAATCGTACGCCTTGGTGAGATCGACGAAGCACGCGAAGACCGCAGTACTCTTCTTCCTCGCGAGCTCATGGAGCCGCTGGATCGCGAACAGCATGTCGAGCGTCGACCGGTGTGGGCGGAAACCGCTCTGCTCCTCCGGGAGGATGCCCTCTCGCTCGCAGTAGTGGCTTNGGGGCACGCCGAAGCGTCGGAGCACGTCCCACAAAAGGTCTCGGTCCACCAAATCGTACGCCTTTGTGAGGTCGGCGTAGCACGCGAACACCGCAGTACTCTTCTTCCTCGCGAGCTCATGGAGCCGCTGGATCGCGAACAGCATGTCGAGCGTC
>CACKRE030000770.1:2986-18713 GCA_902602495.3 Ectocarpus sp. CCAP 1310/34
CCCCCCCCCCCCCCCCCCCAAAAAAAAATCGTTTCGATCGAGCACCAACAGACTGGCGGACCGCGTGGAACTGGTCGGTCCAAGCCTCTCCCTTCTGAAGCACTAGTGGTGGCGAAGCGGAGGTCTTGCTGACTAACCGCTTCGCCGTTTGACTCGGCCTCGTGGTCAGTGGGAGTGGTAGCCTCTGGATTAATGGGTGCATTGCCCTGTTACTTGCGTTTGTCCGATGATTTTGGTCTTGTCATTTTGCAACGATGCCACACTAGCTACACGGCAGCAGCGACTTCGATTGTGGCGTTTATATCCGTCCTGAGTACCAAACCAAAAAACCTTCCGTGTACCCAGGGGACAAGGAGTGTGCTTTCGTTTCCCAGCTTGCCACCAAATTTGTACCTTCGGGCGAGAGTGTCGTGTGAACAGGCAGCTGTGAGGCGGTGTGAGGTCAACGGTAGACACCAGTTTGGGCACTGACACAATCCAACGTGCTTTGCATGCAAATACAGACCTCAACCCGAGACAGAATTTCACCCGTGCCGCCGGCCACGGTGACTGTATGGAGACGTGGAAAGGGCAATCCTGTATAGGATCACGAAGTTGACACCCCTGTTTGTGCGAGGCAGGAGCAGAAGCAGCAGATGCGGCTACACGTCTCGCATAATTTCCGCCCTCTATTCCAGAGAATCCAGGGTTTTGAGAAAACACCGCGACTTGCTCATGGCTCAAGTTGTCTCCGTTGTCACTTTGTTGTCTGATAAGACTCCCTTTGTTTCTCACCTGAAAATTCGATGGGCACATGAGACCGAGGACATCTTTCCAGCAAATGGTTTTGCCTGGCACTCATAGCCCTAATCTCCAGCGGGTCTCCGCCTAACCTGCCGCGGCTCCCCCCCATCCCACCCCAAGAAATAATCTTCCATCATTCGACCCTAACACCATTCGTTCCGTCCCTTCCCTCACCGGCCAGTTTATGTCTCTCCTGCATTGTATTCCGCTTCTCCCGTTTTCCTTTTATATCACGCCAAGATGCTGGTCGGGTAGTCATGTTGATCGCGGTAGAGGTAACGTCGCATATGGTTCGACTCCGAGGGAGGGGGAGGAATGAAAATTCAACCACGGAGTCTCTGAGAGGTCGCCATACGTATTGGTGCTTACGCAAACCGTTTTTCTAAGCAGCCAGGACACTGACGAAATAGAATACTCAGGGTCCGCCTCAGCATACTCCCCCTGGCAGGAGAGGAGGAAGAACGAAACTGTTGTAAACGGGGTTGGTACCGCTTCTTGCCAAGCCACAAAGGACCAACCATCCCACCACGGTTGACGAGCGACTGGGCCACATCGAGGTTGCTCCGGATCCAGCGCCTTTTCTCGCATTGGCAATGATTGTTCGTGAAGTGACTCGGCTCTCTTGTACTTACTCTTTGAGAAGCAAGGTGGTTCGGTTAGCCGGCGTTCTACTGAACATCGAAATATTTCACACAGTAACTTGAACTCTACGCGATTTCCAGGACACCTCCTTGGTCTCTCACACGCATAAAAGCCCGCCAAGCTGTTGAGGTCCTTAGTGACCTCCGGGTGGTCAAGACCGTGAACCTTCTCGTCGATAGCGAGCGAGCGCCTGATCAGAGGCTCAGCCTCCTTGTACATGCCCTGGTATGTAACGGGAAGGGAGGAAACCAGCTCGTAGGGTGACGGTGCATGTGCGAGAGAACAAATGCCTGGGCGACATCCGGGTGCTCCAGGCCCAGAACGTACCCTCGCATGCCTTAGACTAGTTCCGTCTCAGCATACTCACCATGACATGCGCTAAACAGCGCGGAAGAGAGTCGAGTTGCAGTCCAAATTACATCAATATTTGCGGAGGAATATGCATGTGTTCTTCTAGAAGCGTCCAAATCATTATTGGCCTCTCACCTGCCGCTCCAACAACCCCGCCCGGTAGTTGATCGCTACAACATTCAAAGGCCGTCACACGAAGTTTCCTGAACATTCTAAAGATTCTCACCTGCCTTCTCAACAACCGGCCCGGTTGTTGAGGACTACAGCACTCATCGATACCACAAGCACCTTCGGAAAAAAATCCCATGGCTGTCACCTGCTTCGTCAACAACCCCGCCCTGTTGTTGAGTCTCCTGGCAAGAGTTGGGTGGTCAGGGCCAAGCGTCTTCTCCCTGATCTCAATAGCTCGCAGATAGAGAGGGCCGGCTTCGTCGTACTTGCCCTGTGTAGGAAGCAGTGGGGAGGGGAAAGCAACTGGGCGCGAGAGAACCAATCTCTCAAAACAAGTGTGAACCCTACGAAAAATCTTGGAAAAATCTCACGGCACTCACCTGGCTCTTCAACAACCCCGCCCGGTTGTTGAGCCCTGTGGCCATCTTCGGGTGCTCAGGACCTAACGCTGTCTCCCAAATCTCGGTCGCCTGCCTGTACAGAGGCTCGGCCTCGGCGAACTTACCCTGAGACGTGAAGGGCAAGCATGTCAGAAGTGTGGTCAATGCTAGCGGGGATTGACAACGGACTAACAACTGCTCAACACCCCCGCCCGGTTGTGTAGGTAGGTTGCAAGGCTTGGGTGGTCAGGGCCCAGCGTTTTCTCGTCGATCTCAATAGCTCGAACGTACAGAGGGTCCGCCTCAATATACTTCCCTCGAAAGAGAGGACAAACAACGAAAGAGATGAAAACCAAGGCCTGTTACAGCATATTGCCGAGGAACAACGTTCAACAACCCCGCCGCGGTTTTTGAGCGACTGGGCCGCATCGGGGTTGCTCCGGGCCCAACGCCTTCAGTTGGATTAATTGTGATCGTTCACAAAGTGTCTCGGCCTCGTTGTATTTACCCTTTGCAATACAACGTTGATTCGAGCAGCCATCTTTCTACCAAAAAACGCATAATTTCACACAGTAAATTGAATCCTACCCTATATCCAGGAAAATCCTTTGGCTCTTACCTGTGCCTCCAACAACACCCCACTGTTGTTGAGTCAGTTGGCGAGGCCTGGGTGGTCAGGGCCCAGCGTTTTATCGTCTATCTCAATAGCTCGAAGGTACAGAGGGTCCACCTTAGCATACTTGCTCTGGCAAAGGAGGAACAAGGAACGAAAGGGGTGTGAACCAAGACTTGGTACAGCATACCGAGGAACAACGCCCAACATTGCCACCACGGTTGTTGAGCGACTGGGCCACATCGGGGCCCCTCCGGACCCAGCGACTTCTGTCGGATTGATTTGCGACACGTTGATAGAGTGGTTCGGCCCGGTCGTACTTGCAACACAAAGCGGGTTCGGTCAGACAGCCATGTACCAGAAAACGAAAAGTTTCGCACAGCGATTTGAACCCTACGAAAATTCAAGAACAAATCCTTTGCCTCTCACCTGGTCCTGCAACAACAACGCCAGGTTGTTGAGTGCTGCGGCCACCTTGGGGTGATCAGGGCCAAGAGACTTCTCGCAGATAGCGAGGGACCGTTGACATAGCGGCTCAGCTTCCTCATGCTTGCCCTGGAGCTCGACGCCAAACCGAACAACGAATGTGGTCAACACTTGTAAATGCTGAGGACAAAACATTTAACAGCATCCGGTTGGGCACTGAAGCATCGTCGCGGCGTTCTTCGCCCACGGCTGAACCAAGAATTTCAAGTGTCCAAGTGCGGTTAGTGTTGCTTCTTCATGCTGGCCCTGGAATGCGAGCGAAAGGTGAGTGGACAACACAACATGGTAGCCTGGCGTGCCCGGCTGTTTGCTGACAATCCAACGAATTCGCACAAGTAGTCAGCGGCCTTCGAAACAGATGCTCAGCCTCGAGATTTATTCCCCCGACAACTCCACAGCGCGTCAAATCGAGCACATAACATGCTGCCTTAAGTCTGACGAGAATAGCCTGAAACGTCACGTATCCCTTCTCGCTGTGCAAACGTATTGGTCAGATGGCAGCGTTCCATACTTCGCATAAATGCGTATCATCGCAATCGCTCTGCGGTTGTTTCTACTTCTGAAAAATGAACCCTCGCCATCACCTGAGCACCTTGTTGTCGTCAGCAGCGTTTGTAAAGGTCGAGGGCTTGAGGCAGCACGCTCTGAACCCTATTCAAGCTGAATGGGATTACTGTACCACACCCTTTCAATACAATAGCTGACAACAGAAATCCAAGCATTGGTGGTTGGGTCATGCGCTATCGTGCGTCGAATCACAGGATAACCCTCGTGTCACGACCAGAGTCCAGGATGCACCGACGGGCACATCAGGATTGCATTCGAAAAACAAAACGAAAACAGCCGTAGTCTTCATCAGATGCTACATCAACTGCAGAGCATCGTCCAACATGGAACCGTGATGGTGATTCGCATCAGAACGTTCACTACGGCGCCTCACCATGAGGTGCAAAACACGGCCCGCCTGTCGCCACGTTGCATACTACGGTGCCCCTTGGAGGTTCTTCGTGTACACAGCTGCGATTTGGCTCTCCCCCACGAGATCCTCCACCGACCTCCAAACGGCCATCAAGGAATACACACCGTCGCTCTTCTCCCCGTTCTCGACGTATCTTCGCAGAACCTTCAGCTGCCCCAGATACTCCGCGACACGGGACGTTGCAATAGGGCGGCTGCGATCGGCTTTGAGCTTGGGCTTGAGGAACAGCAAGACTACATCGTGAACGCGAACAGCATCCCCTGCAGGCTGGCATGGACTGATCCACGAGCTGTACAGCGAGCGTCTTTGCAGCCCCAGGAGCCTGGGGGAGGCCGCGTAGAAGAGGAAGGGAAGACCAGCATCAGGGAATGACGGCTTCCAGTAAATACAAAACAATAATGGTGAAGATGAGCCATTATAAAGACCGTCTTCCACTCCCACAACCACGAGTGCGTGTTTGCGAACTTGATTCAAGGGAGGAGGCTTCAGAAAAAAGTACTGACATCTACGAAAATATCAAGGGAATACGACACAACAGGGTATATACCCTGGTCGAAAAGCGACACACCTGGTTACACAGTCATTAACAGCAGTAAATGCACTCGTATCATTGGTCAGCGCCCAATTTCACCCCGGTGCGTCCGAAAAGGCGCAAGGTATACCCTGCCGTGACTACTTTTCTCAATAACTATACCCTGTTTTCGGAAAGGGAAATGGACAAAAGTGGGTATACCCACCCCTTTCTCGGACAAAAGTGGGTACTCGAAAATCCAGCTCGCGCGCAGTCCATGTGCGACCCCCACACGACTCAAAACCCCATTCTGGCACCAGGGCGACATAGCCAGGGACCATACACAGCACGGGCATCGATTTTTTTCCACTTCCAGGCACACCTTTGGCCCTAATACCGCCGCGGCGCGCAAGGCCTCAACAGAGTGCCCACTTCTGTCCGACATCGTGGTGGGTATACCCAGCGGCTTCTACTAATTTTTTCATGTACCCACTTGTGTCTATTTTTTGACCCACTTTTGTCCAAATTGTACCCACTTTTGTCCACTTACGGACAGCGGAAACCGAGCGGAAATCGACCTCCACGTCACCGCACGGCAGAACATCGANTTGCGAAACAGCACCAACCGTCAACTCTTCCGCTCTAAGTGAATAATGGCCGAACAACACGTATTCCAGCACAATTGTTCCGTTTGGAAACATGCACAAGCGCGTACGATACCCCGTGGAGCGACTGCTTGCTGCAGTCTAGACTATATGCGAGACGCACGGATCCCGCTGTGAAAGCGAGACCGATCCAGCATGGTTGACATGAATCTGCATGCGTGCGTGCGTGTGTTGTCTGCTGTGTGTCTCAATTGCCATGTGCTGTGTGTGCGTACGTGCGTTGTCTGTTGTGTCTCAATCGCGATGTGTTTCTTGCCTGAACTACTGCTGTAGCGGCAGCGGTCACGCTTACCAGCCGACCAAGCCGACCAGTCAATTTAGTAGGAAAACGTCAGGCTTCAGCGGGATGAGCCGATGAAATACAACGCGAGCACTCTTTTTCTTCTCTCTATCGACAGGGAGGGTGATCGAGTTGCACGACACAGCAGTGTCCTGTTGCTAGAGTAAGGATAAGACTTTGGTGTGTGCTTGATTGATGACAAGGGCGAGAGTCTGTGTGTGCTTGTCCTGCCTCTCCCCTCCACCCTCGTTGCGGGCGCGAGCTCGCCGCCAGCACAGCGCCACACACTGGCACGTGCTATGCATGTCAACCATGCTGGATTGGTCTCGCTTTCACAGCGTGATCCGTGCGTCTCGCATATAGTCAGTCGCTCCACGGGGTATCGGACGCGCTTGTGCATGTTTCCAAACGGAACAATTGTGCTGGAATACGTGTTGTTCGGCCATTATTGACTTAGAGCGGAAGAGTTGACGGTTGGTGTTGTTCGCAGGGGCGGAAACTGATTCCTGCCCCGTTGCCATGGTTGTGATTGGGCGGGAAGAGTCGCCGTTTGGTATCCCATGGTTGGAGTTGGGAAGATTCCTGCGGGGGAAATGAATGATGGAAGGGTCCAATTTCCCGACAGATCAGGCTACATTTCCGAAAACAGGGTATAGTTATTGAGAAAAGTAGTCACGGCAGGGTATACCCTGCGCCTTTTCGGACGCACCGGGGTGAAATTGGGCGCTGACCAATGATACGAATGCATTTACTGCTGTTAATGACTGTGTACCCAGGTGTGTCGCTTTTCGACCAGGGTATACCCTGTCGTGTCGTATTCCCAAATATCAAAAACAAGCGCAGGGAAAATACAGAGGGCAATACTTCATAGCAACACACTACCTGCACACGCTCCCTGTACGTTGAACCAAGACAGGCCGTGCCCGCTTGTGCACCAATGCGACAACAAAACCAAACGGTCAGTAACAGATGGCTCCCGCACGGGGTTCACTACTCCCGTTGCTCCGCCAATATCTCCCACCGCACCTCGTCCCACAAATCTTCCAGCATGTCAGACGGTGCCAACGTCCCCGGGGCGAGTACCGCAAGGAACAGGCATCTTTTCCGCATGGCTGGGTCGTCTGCCATGGCGCCCAAGCTCACTTCCAAGACAGCATCTACTCTTTCCGATACGGACATTATGCAGTCGTTCCCCAGCCTTGTTGTCATCGCTTTGTTCAAAGCCCCGTGCAAAGTTCGCCAGGACTTGGGATCTTGTGGGGGACCCTTGAGCAGCGGTGCGGCGAGGCCAAGCGAGAGTGGTAGCTTCCCACAGTCACTCACGACCTGTGGGGAAGGGGCGGACGCGTTCGTAGCTGAACCAACAAGGCCGAGGACGACCGCACTACCTACAGATCGCCGTCTAACAACCCAAGCACTAGGGACTCGAATACCAATCATGCCAGAACTACTGTTCTGCTACTGTTACGAAGAATGTGGCACAGGTGGGATACCAGCTGGTGCAACGCAAATCTCTTCGCAATGAGAATCTGAATTTGATTGTCGAGACGGTCACCTGCAACGCCTCAGCACGCGGCAACTCGAGATTCTCGGATGCCCCGCAGCCGACTCTCAGTACCTCCAGGGCCTCGTCCTCCTGCATATCCCTCACCTCCACGCACTCTCCCGGCATCGACACCACCGAACGGTCGCGCGTGGTTACGAGCAGCTGCAGACCCGTCAGCTTCAGGGTGCCAACGATCTCCCGCTCCCACACGTCGTCGAGCACTAACAAGCGCGGTGACACGGAGTCGGCTCATACCGCTCTCAGGTAAAGCGTCACTTTTCCCACGCTGCCAAGCCCGGGGGCAGTAGTCCCTGACGTTGACGCCACTCGCAACGCAAGCCCTTCCAACCAATCGTGGGGTTGATTCTTCGCGTCACGACCCACCCTCCACCAAAATATGCCCGCATGAAAGCGCTCGCGGACCTTCTCATCTCGGACAACTGCGGACGCCAGGACCGACTTTCCCGCTCCGGCTATGCCGGTCAGCACACAGGGCACGTCGCCCACAGCCGTGCTCGTGAGGTAATCGACGGCGCTCCCGAGCAACGAAGGCCGTGAAATGTGGCCATCGGTCAGGGCGATCGCGCTTCGAGGTACCGAGGCCATAGCCGGCAACGTTGGAGGGAGCAACTGGCGATGCACGGCCAACAAGAGCTGGTGATGCTCCAGCCCGAGGCGATGTCGTTGCTGATGGTGCGCAGACCCTCCTCGAAGTCGGTGAGAGTGGGCCGGTCGCTGCGGTGGATCAAAACCGCCCTGCACATGCCGCCCTTGGTCCACTTCGCCGCAAAGGCCGCCAGATTGTTGGTCGTGATGACAAAGTCTTTCATGGGCTTCTGCACGTGGGCGAGCGGACCAACCGCTCGGTCATGCTGAATTAAGACGGTGGTGAGGGAAAGCGCACCGGGATATCAACCTCTTTTCAGCTTGTCGTGGGATTCCGCTGCACCTTCTGCAGCCTCGATCAACCCCTTGAATGCCTGGCATACAGGCACTAAGGGCCCTGCGCTCGCAATGTCAAGCACCCCAACCGTAGCTCTCGCCATCCATGCCAGAGCCTCATGTACGGGGCTGGGGCAAGCCTCCCACTCTTCCGTTGCTCGAGCTGCGAGGTGCAGAAAGGCGGGCCAGGGCTTCTATTCGGCGAGAAGTTTGCCAACATGGTCAACCCGCTGCGAAGGGGAGAGGGAGGGAGGGAGGGAGGGAGGGAGGGCAGGGAGGGCGGGAGGGTGGAAACTCAAGCATGAACCAGGTTTCTGAGAGCGAGGACGATTATGGAATCTTGAAACGTGTGTCTTTCGTGAGAACATAGCACGCACCTCTGCCGCAGTGGGCTCCACCGCTGCCACAAGGCCCGCTTGGCCTCCACTGGCGGGAGCACGTTGCATCCCAGCCGCCGTTTACTATCGCAGATACCGGCCTTTGCTGAGCATGAACGAAACACCACACGCGAATAATCTGGGAGGGTGACGAAAATGTATATTCCGTTGGTAAGCATACATGTGAAGGGATATGTCGTCAAGCTAACATATGTATGTTGCCAAGAGAAAACTTGTATTTCTCCACGACATGGCTCATAAGCCTGCTACTCGAACCTGCTGCTGCGCCATGAACATGTAAGCGCACGCCACACGTGCTGCACACATGAACTTGTGGGGCCTGCCGAGATCAGCACCTGCGGTTGTGTCGGGCAACACCAGATGTGTCGCAGAGTATCTACTGAACGATGCCACGAAGAAGTGCCAACTCAGGACTACAACAGCACAGCAGTACTTGTAAAGGCTTTGCAGGCAAGATCGCAGGCGAAAAATCACACAACTTGATTGAAAAGGACCACGGCGGTTGAAGGTTATGCCGCCCAAGCGCAACTTCGGCGGAAAAAATCAACAAGATGGCATCCAATAAAACAAAAAACAGCTCGTAAGGCCACGCGTTGCACTTCCCTGAGGTGGCACAACGCGAGCTGTCGCGCGAAGTGTCACGTACTAAATGGCAGCTGCGCGACCACAACGAAAGCTACAGCAATAGGCAGTGCTCGAAGATTGAACCAATGCTTCCAAGTTGCGGAAGAACTGCTGTCGAAGGCATCCCGCGCTAGACTTTTTCACATCTCACCTGATGGTACACTCGATTTGTAGGCACGGTGAACGTGCGGTGAACCCAAAACCTGCCGCCCTTAAGCACAACGCGCACACTGCTGTTAACGTTGTGCCATCGTGAGCTGATTGGTCAATTGACCTCGTGCCTGGCATGTTGTGCCAGTGGTGCTACATGGTACATACCCCATGTACACCTACGAGTACCATCCGGCGAGCCCCCAGTAGAGAGGGCATTCGGGCAGAATAAACTTAACACCACGGAGCAACGAGACTTGATAGGAACACGTCCTGGCATACCTGTACATACCGGAGGGAGGGCTCTTTGGAAGGGCATTCGTTTCACGGTTGGTGACGCGAAGCTGTTTGCTGCCAAGCTGCCCTGGATAGAGGGAAGAATCCGAAGGTAGAAGCACAGTATTCGGGTGCGGAAGGAAGCACGCGCGGCTCAGGACGAGTACTGCTGCCGCTGCTGTTGCTGCGTGAGAGAGCTGGCAAGATGGTGAGACCGACTATGGAAGAAAGAATGTTGTGCACGAAGGGCCGTGCTTGCTGCTCTGCGCTGTTCTGGTTTGGGTGGCAGCGCTAGGAGGTGTTTCATCCGACCGCCTTGTGAGGCGCAGGCCAGTAGTGCCGCACATTGCGCGTCTACCCAGTGTTCAAGAGAGGCTTCCGTATTGCCAAACCTCGTTGCCTCTCGAAGGGTTGGGGGCAAGCTACTGTTGTGGCCTTAGCTTGTCGGGTTTGTGGCCCATGGATACAAATATGTGCGATTGTGCTTCGACGTGCAAAAACAGGTGTGTGGGGGTTGTTGCAATCGTGTACACAGCAGTGTTCCAACCCGTACCACTGCTTCTGTGCCCTCCCTCCCTCTCAACTGGTACGGGTCACGTCCTTTGCTATTTCCCATGACTCCGCTACCGCCACCACAACTAACTGCCCTCGCGCAGCTCGGTCTGTTTTATTCCCATCGACGTGGCGTTGTGTCTCTCTACCGTACTGTCAGTGCGGCAGCTGGCAGCAGAGGTTGTGCTTTGCAGAAGCAATGCCACGCACCCATCTGTATTCAATGAAAACGAGCCTGCGCACCAATGAAATCTACAGCAGTCGAGTGATGCGGTCCGCTCTTTTCAGATGTTGTGCTGCCTTGAAAGCTTGAGTTTTCCACATCCGCGACATAGCCGACAAGAGATCGGATTCAATTAATCTGTCACACGTCGTACACGGGCAATCGTTTTAAGTTATCAGGGATGCACATGCGTTGGAACGCGGTACGCGGAACCTCCCGCACCTCGGATGTCGTAAACCTCCCGTCCGGCACCGCCCTGTGAAACCGTCGTGTACGACTAAAACACGCCTCCACCCCTTTGAAAACCAGCGAAGTTTATCAAATTTCCCAGCGGATGCCCAGGGACTCTCGGCACGTTCTTGATGCTGTTGCAAGCAATGCCAAAATGATGGAACTATGCGCGACAGACCCCGTAGGTGCACCTACTCGCTTCCCCCCCCGGATTAATACGCCTCCGAAGGTGGTTCTTTCGGCATCGATTACGACACGGAACGGGAAGGCTCTCCTGGCGAGGCAGTTCGTCGACATGAGCCGCATCCGTATCGAGGGTCTTTTGGCCGCTTTCCCGAAGCTCATGGGCACTGGTGAGAACGAGCGCCCCGCTCTATGGATCTAGCACTGTTGATCTCGTCCGCAATACAGAGTCCATGCTACTCCGCTTGCATATCCGATGGGCTGCAACTGCAGGTGCCGGAACCTCAATGTCATCGTCAGGCGTTTCCGGTGCTGGGGTTTCATAGAGTGCCGGTTCAACGCACGTTGGGCGGTTTTGCTTGTGGATGCCGCACGTTCCACGAAGTTGAAAGTTGCAAGAGTCACCGCTACGACTGTCCAGGAGGGCCGGTCGAATCGATGTACACTTTAGTCAGTGCTGGGTTATGATTGAACAAGCATAGGTAGTCCGGCGCTTTCTACTTGGTCTCCGTGTTGACCCACGTGCCAGTCGTTTGAGAACCGAACTGTGGGGGTACTGTACGTCAGGTGAAGAGGTTTCTCAACGTTGAGACTGATCCAGCAGCCGCGTTGCGTCCGTCTTCAACCCAACGTTGTTTTTGGCCTCGTTTTTCACTCGTACGTGGTATATTGTACTGATGTTTTTGTGTTTCTCGGGCGACGTGGAGTGACCTCTATTGTTGACCGTGTCCCGCCTATGTTCAATTGGTCAATCTATCTGCTCAAACGCACACGCACGCACGGCGCGCACGCAGGCAACAAGCAGCACACATTTATTGAGACGGAGACGGTTCGGTACGTGTACCAGCCGATCGAGAACCTCTTCCTGCTGCTCGTGACCAACAAGGCTAGCAACATCGTGGAGGACCTCGAGACCCTGCGGATGCTCTCCAAAGGCGAGTGTAGACCCCTGCCGAAGCACTCCGACACACCGCATCATGATAGCATTTCTCTCTTTGTTGCCTGCACTCCGTTGTTTCATTGGCATCACAGACGACTCCCTGCGCGATTTTTTCATCTCGGTTAGTTTACCTCAACGATAGCAGAGGTTCGGACACTTGCACGAGGGCTCTGCCACCGATCTTCGGAGTGCAGATGACGATGTTGGAAAGTCAAGCACTCCTGCGCTTGCTGCCATTTTTCGGTGTCCAGACGACGAAGTTGGAAGGTCAAGCACTCTGCGGTCGCTACCGTTTTTTGGGGGAGTATACGACAAAGTCGGAAAGTAGAGAACTCTGCGAACGATTCGGGTGTAGTCTTGAGTCCAAACAGGCTGGTACGGGTGTGTGCCAGGGTACCCGGCGGTGTGCTTGGACGGCTGCCGCGCGTGCGGAGCGGTTGCGCCTTGATCGGCGCCCCGAACACACGCGACAGCTTTCTCGTCGCATTCGCGCGCGGCCGTGCCCATCCAGCCCAGCAGCCGGCCATTCACGTCTAAATTCCGTCCGTCTAGATGGTACGCCTTGGGCTGCTGTAGCCTACCCCTACAGCATTCTCCGTTATTTGTCACTCGCATGTGGTCAAGCGTTGTACGCACCGGCGTTGACGCGATCTGCCTGCGGTCTCTTTTGCCGTGTTTGTTGCGTCCGCGCTGTTCCTATTCGGTGGGGGTTCCGTGGAACAGTGGTGCCGGACGTGGCAGGGGGGGTCACGGAGGACAAGGTGATGAGCAAGTCTTTCGAGCTGGTGTTCGCCTTTGACGAGGTCATCACTACGGGGGGGCACAAGGAGAACATCACTCTCCAACAGGTAGCCACCTCCGCGGACGTAATGAAAGATATTTTGATGCCTTCGTCGTATGGATGTTCGTTAAAAATGGGGGGGGGGGGCGGGGGGCGGGTAGCACGATTGCCGGAGAAAGCGTTACGACGGTGGCGACCGCGGTTGTGAGCAGCGCGTGAGATAACCCTTGGGATAGCCATGGGCGAGGAGGTAGATCCCTGTACCAGGGACAGCTCTCAAGTTGTAAGACCAGGCATGGGATTGGACCGTACACAATGTTGCAAATGCCTCCATGTTAAGGGCATCGCCGAGGCAAGGAAGTGGATTGGACAAGCACGTGTGGCCTACGGGGCGGAGGATTTTGTTTGGGGTTGGTGCTTCTTGTCATCCATGGCCGTGTTCTATGCCAATGATAGACCTTGGCACCATCCCTGTGAAGCTGGAGTCGATCATTCCGAAGTTTTGCGGAGCAGGAGGGCAGATGGTGTGACCCTGGATTCTTCGGCACTCTACCAAGTGCGGTCTGTGTTATTGAGCTTTTGTGCCTCACCTGCACGGAGGCGCCCCGAAAATCATACACTTGTATATTTGTTTCGTCTCCTCCCCCGCGCTGTTTGGGTCCACAGCCCTCTCGTTTTTTGCGAGAATATTCGTGCCCGTTCGGTGCTTGGCTTGCCTCCCGTCGTTGTTGCTGTTGTTGTTCCGGATCCGTGGGTGGGCGTCCGTCTTTGGTAGAGATCGATTTGACAAAATATATACTCGGAGATATGTATCACCTACAGGGTGTTTGCCTCTAAGCGACACGAGAATAACGTCCAGCGTACGACTGCGTGCTTGTGTCAATTACTATGTGGGTCGTGATGATGATGATGATGATGACAGATTAAGACGAACATGGAGATGGATTCGCACGAAGAGCGTCTTCACACGATGATCCAGGACAGCAAGAGGGAGGCCGCAAAAGAGGAGGCCGGCCGGAGAGCCAAGGAGCTACGGGAAAAGGCGAAGGAAGCGGTGAGTCCGGCCACAGCTATTACACCAATGCAATGTAGTGACGGTAGTTGAGGAGCAGCAGCGGCGGCGGCCGCGGCAGCAGCAGCAGTAGTCGCGTCCATAGAAGCAGCAAACACTGCTGCTATATCATTAGTAGTATATTGGAAGTAGCAATGGCGGTGGGCTTGAGTGGTGGTCGTAGGGGTTTCTCTTGACGTGCCATTTTGTTGTTGGTCCTGCGATGTTCTCTTTTGTGTTTTTTTACTTGTGACGTGTTTTGCACCCCTTCAAGTCAAGGCTTCGCTCACAAGTATTTACCTACCGTAAATTATTGCGTTCAAGGTTGAAGAACTTCAACCAGGGGCTACGCAAAAGGTAACATGTAGATACCGTTTGCTTTGATTTTGAAGGCGAGACGGGTCCAGCAGATCCGTCCCTCATGCGTACCCACGAACAAGCGACAAGCTTTGTGCACGACAGCACGAAGCGGGTAATCCTCGGCTAGGTTCGAACTCCCGAGTTTGCCGCTACAAAGTTTCCTAAGGAAATCCGGGTTATCCGCACTGTTAGGGGTGCCAATCGGGGCGATTTTGGCGGCAAAAAAGTGACCGGTCTATTCGAGGATTTTGAGAAAAAAAAGGGGGGCACGCGGACTTTTTGGTTCTCAAGTCAGCTCTTGAATCATACCGATCAAAGAATACTTTATCCTCCGTACTTTGTATAAGTAGCTCTGCGTCCAGGCAGCGACGTGGCTCTTCATACGTTGCACACATCTGGACACAAGTCCAATAGAGGACACTGCAAGCTCGGTTTATGCTTAAGTTTATAGGGCGGATGAACAACCCAGAAAAACCTACAAATTTCAGCTGTATGGCCAATGCCCGAGGCCGCCTCTGACTTTCTTGAGAAAGCGAGCTTGCAGTGCACCACCTTGGGAGTTAGACCACACAACACAAAAGACCGAACTGGAATCGCTCAAGTCAACAGCGAGATCTACACGTCTGAAAATGGTCTTCCAAGCGGGTCTCCTGCAGCGCCTGTCAGGGAAGCACAGCAGCAAAAAAACCGTAACCAAAAAAAAAAGAGGCGCGTTTTTGGTGGCGGCAGCAGGCGAGCCGCGAAGAACCTCAGGAAAAACCAAGCCAAGTACGAACAGGCGTCGGGGCAGTCTGTGTACGCCGCCTGCGCAGCGTCAAACACACGGCGTGCGGTCGAAAGGGGCGGTGTTGCCGCCGCACAGAAAGCGCTGACAGAAAAGGAGCATGAGTTGGTCGAAAGTAAACAGCGCGAGGCGGCAAGCACCGCTGAGTGCAGCATGGCTCAGGAGCTCGCGCGCGAGAGCACCGAGGCGCTAAAGGAGGAGAAGGCTAAGAGAGCAGAGGCAGAGCGGTCGCAGCAAGAGGCAGAGCGGAGGAAGCAAGAGGCTGAACGAGACAAGGCGAAGGCGGAGGCGGTGGGCGTAGATGATGGGTGCTTCCTCGCTGCTGCTGTTTTTTTCGCCAGCAGCAGGAGGAGCACTGCTTCCTCCAGCAGGAGGAGTCCGCGCGGTCCCACCGCCCGGCGGCTGTTCGAGTGAGCCACCAGGCATGTTTGCTAGGTTGCGGACGGCGCTAGGGTGCCGCTAGGGTGCCGTGTGCAACCTCCACGGCACGGCGGAACGCGTTCACACACGCTTCGCGCTCGCGGGGCGTCAGGTGTTTTTTGGTTCTGGCGGGGTTCTTCGGAACGTTCGATGTGATTTTTTTGGCTCGAGCGATTTTCCATCTGGAAGATCCAGGACACTTTTCGAAATTTTTTCCTATAGGAAATTTGACCGATTGGCACCCCTAACTGTGTTTTTAGCATGTCAAACCGTCTCCCCGAGGACTGGATCGTTCGGCCATGTCTAGCGTGGTGTGCCCCATCCATACCCCACCCCGACATGTACAATAGGCACATCCTAACCCCCCATTATGCACAAACACCTTTCTCCCCCCCCCCCCCCCCC
>CACKRE030000770.1:24135-49143 GCA_902602495.3 Ectocarpus sp. CCAP 1310/34
GGAATAGGCGGTTTTGTCAGGAAGAGGTGAAGGGAGGGTATGGAATGGTTATTCAGACTACGACGCACCTGTTAAGTGCCATCCCATGTAAAGCTACCGGCGCACGATAGCTGGCAGCAGAACTCCCTAGCTTTCAGTTCAGCGGGTTGAGGACGGCGAGTCTTGGGGTTGGTTTTCGTGCCCCTCCTTTTGCCACAGCAGTGATGTACAAGTGTAGAGTGGAAGCGGGGAGATAGTTTTCGTTGGGCGTCGTCTTGCCCGCCAGGTAGATGTCATCTACTGCTCTTCTGGGGTGTTTGAAAGGTGCCGACACTTTTTGTCCAAACCTCTTCCACGGGAGGCAAAAAGCGTTTCTTTCAGTTTTTTTTAGTGTCGGGTTTGCTGCCCTGCGCTCTATCTTGGCTGTCTGTGCCCCCCTTGATAGCGGATGGCTCCCGGCGCGCATTCCGTTGCTTTCGGTGTCCGATATGCATACGATCGCCAATTGTAGGTGTAATTTGATCTTTTCTATATTTGAAGATTTGTTTGTGTTCGAAGATACACGCCGACTGGGTGGTGCAAACGTGCAAACCAAAGCTGCCGCGCCAAATTGTTGTGCCGCCAACGTGCAAGGGGGAAACGGGAGCTCATCTCCTGATCTGGTGGTGGTGCATCACGACAATTTTCTTCAAACGAGGGCTGCTGCGGTCAGGCTGAGTCTTACGGCGTGATTATTTCTGAGATTTTTTTTTTCTCTCGGGGGGGGGGGGGGGGCCNCCCCCCCCCCAAATCCAATCCGGAAATAATCACGCCGTAAGACTCAGCCTCATTATGTCCAACGCAGTCGGGCTCGTTATATGATTGGTCAGCCCCGCTGGAAGCAACTGTAGACAGACCCCCTCCCAATGGTCTTTGCATTTTTCAATGAGAAGTAACCAGAAACGGGTATACCCAGGTGGATTATCGCCATTTCAGGGTACACTTGGAAATCAACACGACACCAATCTCCGACAGCATCCGCCGTAGATCGCGGCGAAACCAATAAACCGCTGTGTCCTGTGTCCCGTGTCCTGTGCCTCGGAATCATGATGCACGAGGCAGATCGTGCCCGTTTCTCTCTCTCTCTCTCTCTCTCTCTCTCTCTCTCTGTGCTTTTACTGATCAGTACCACACCGAAGTACTCGCGAGTCAAGCGAGTCCGACCCTCTGTTGAGAGGGGCCGGTATCCTATGGAGGCGGTGCCCATGAACGATGAACGAGCGAGCGTTGTTTGTGATTTGGTTGTGGTTATGTATGTGCGGGCGCCGGGATTATATGACCATTTCTGGGTACAAAACCGACCTCTTCCGCGTACACCAGTAACCAATATCGGTCAACCACACCAGAGGGTCCTTATTCCAGCGGAAGTTGTACCCGATGGAGATTTCTTCAGAAATGGGTACACCATTGTTTTTCGCCAATAATTAGCTGACAGCCTGGGGGTGCAAGAGTGTTGATTCCTAACTGTACCCTAAAGTGGTGATAAAAGTACCCGGGTAAGCTGGGCCAGCCGAGAAGCTCACTTTCGTTGTTTCGCGTCTCACGCTGCCATTCTACGAGGAAATTTTGTGGCTACTCTTGCTTTGAAGGCAACAGAGGATGCGTCGGTGCCAGAATTTTTTGAATCCGAGTTGATTTGGGTATTATTATTTAATGCTCAATTTATTGTTGGCGGTGTGGTGGGGGATGCTTCCGGTACTGAAACCAATATAAAAAAGTTTTACAGATTAAGCCGAAATTTGGTGTGCACTTACTACCTGGGAGCATTGCGAGAACAATGGTGGTAGTTACAATGCTCAGTAAGGTCATCTTCCATCAAAAGTTAACGCCTCGTTAAAGATCCTCTACAACAAACACTCATGAGGAAAAGTGAGGATACGCGATTTCCGAGGCGATTTTTACGAACTATTAGAACCTAACATTTATGTGGTTGGCACCGGTCTTACAAATGTCCCCGAGTCGGGTGCAGTGTTCTTTTTTTTTTATGTCCGCAAAAACCACTATATATTGGGATTCTCAGTTGATTAATGAAGGGATACCTCACGAAAAAAAAAAAAAACACCGCACCCGACTCGGGGACATTTGCAAGATCATTACCAACCACATATCAACACTTTAGGTTCTAGTTCGTAAAAAACGCCTCGGACATCGCTTTTATCCATTTTGCTAGCTTCTTGGCTGGCCCAGCTTGTACCCGTTTCTGGTTATTGGCTGGGGAGGGGGGGTCTCTCGCATGGCGGAGCCCCTCAGAGCAGTCATCCATCTGTCACCTGCTGCTGGTGGTCTGGCTCGCAGCAAGCAGCACAGATAAGAACCTGCGAAGACCTCCACCACTCCCAATGCAATTACCGCTCTCGTTAGGTTTCATTGGATCAGCTCTCCGTGCTCCCAACTATATATGTGAGTCACGTCCTTGGAATATGGAATGGCCTCCTTGTCGAGGGAAGACACAGAGATGAGATTGCACATCAGGCGCAGCCGTGATGCGGCGGGCAGCGAAGAGGAGGAGAGAGACGGGAGGTACCACTTTGCTATTCATGGATCCCTCTCATCGAAGGAAGCCTGTGCTGCGTGGGCGGCGTGGGTTACCTCCGCGCAAGGGGAAGCGCAAACATGCGAAAATTACCGAGCATGATTCTGGCATGCATCTACGCTGGCTTTTTCTTGGGCAAACGCCGCCCGTCCTGTTTGACTCATGTTGACGATCGCCTCGGTTGACATTGCTGGGTGAGACACGCCCCGCAAATCCACTGCCTCTGCGGCACGGAGGAGCTCGAGAATATTTCTGGCGTCAGTTTTGGTAGGAAAAATGTGAAGTAAGAGGCTGGGGCTTGTTGTACAGCCGCACCCGCCGCGGTGAGCATGATCTCCCAAGAAGACGGCAGCGGGGTTTTCGGATGCGGTGCAATTGTAGGAGGCGAGCCGTGCCACAAGCAACCAGAGGGTATTTTTTTTTGTATGCATTTTCTAATAATAAGATGGAAGAACGCCCCGTGCAATTGCAATTATGCCCGATCGGCCGCACCCCACCCCGTTCCGCCCCAAAACTGCTTGCCTACATTACACCAGCGAGACCTTTCACCAGAGCCGTGCTCTCCAAGAACAACAACTTCGACAGACAAACCGTCACCATCCTCAACATGGCCGCCTCCACCGCCACCGCCGGTGCCGCTCCTGGGGGCTCGGTGGGCATCGTACGGGGCTTTCCCGGGGCAGTGGGGTGAGTCGAAGCGACAGACACAGCATCCTTCGACTGCTGTTTCGTGCTAAACGTCGAGATCACGCGTGCGTGCTTTTGTTTACGCATGTGCAAAAGGCCGGTAGGTGTTTGTCCGCACTTTGGACAGCAGGCTTGTCGTGCAGAGTGCACAACAATACATCATGGTAACATGCATGGCACGCGGCATTTTCTTGCGGTACTGCTGCGTGATTCTGGGAGCGGCCGACGACGGCAAGCTGTAACCTGTGTTGACTTGAGCACCTCCCGAGACATCACCAGTTTCAAGTACCGTATTATCTGCAAAAGCTCTTCGCTTGTGGTTGTGGCTGTGGCGCTCTATTAATAGTACCGCAAGGGTCGGAGAGATGGCACCGGGTGCGATGATTGTTTGTGCTACTTTTTTTCTTGGTGTTTTTTGTTTTTTGTCGCACCCCGGTGCGATCGATCTCTCCGACCGGTGCGATCTCTCAGACTCTTCCTGCAGGCAGGAAGTCCAGTCGCGTAGCGAGCGGAATGTTGTTGTTAGTCTTTCGAGAACTCTGTACCGGGTTTGAGATTGTCGACGCCCGTGCTTTTGACAAGTGCGAACTCAACCCCGTTGTTGTTGCTGTCTCTTCCCTTCTTACTTCCCCCGTAACAACACCAGCATTTCTCCTTGTGCGTCTCCTCCTTTCATGGCTCTGCCTCCATTACCCCCGTAAACACCACCGGACAGCAACACCCCGCTGGTCCGGCTCGGCAGCCTCAGCGACAAAACGGGGTGCGAGATACTGGCCAAGGCCGAGTGGATGAACCCGGGGGGCTCCGTGAAAGACCGCGCGGCCAAGTACCTCATCATGGACGCCGAGAAGAAGGGGGCTCTCAAGCCGGGAGGCACCGTGGTGGAAGGGACGGCGGGTAACACCGGCATCGGATTGGCTCACATGTGCCGCGCGAAGGGCTACAAGTGTGTGATTTACATCCCCGAGACGCAGAGCAAGGAGAAGATGGACGCCCTGAGGTAACAGCAGCAGCTGTTGCTGGGGCGCGAGATCTCGTCAGTTCCAGTAACGCCAAGACTAACGCGCCACGCGCTCTTTCTTTCGTCTCTTGCAGTGCTCGCCCTCCCTCTTCGAACGTGACTGCCTGCCGTTGATGGCTACCATTTGATTTTTCTCACAGTCCCGTTGTGTGGAACGGCCCGCTCTCTGTTGGCATGCCCCTTTCCGATTATCCTGCTGTCTTGATGCCCTCCACGTCTGTTGGTGCGAATGGCCTTGATTATTCGGGCGAATAGGGGTCTCGGGGCAGAGGTAAGGCCGGTGCCGGCCGTGCCGTACAAGGACGAGATGAACTACAACCATCAGGCGAAGCGCTGCGCCGAGGAAATGGAGAACGGTAAGTTTTTCGTTCATCTTGTTTCTATAATAAAGCCTTGTTGTTACGTGGATACTGGGTCAGCAAACCAGAAGCAAAATTAGTACACTCAGACGAGTATCGAGAGTGCAGTAACACGTTATTCCGGAATCGGCCGCTTGTTGGTGGACCATAGGGATGGAACTTTGAGGAGCTAGCGTTCATGTATTTTGTTGTTGGTTTTATATATCCCCTTGTGGCACCGACAAGGGTTTGTAGATATGGCAGAGGCGATTTTCTGGGCCAAGTCTGTGTGTGGGCAGTAGCGCACGGTATTCTTTGAATCCCTTAGAGGGGGGGATATGACCCAAGTTGTTGCTCCTGGTTGTCGCAAGCGGCTACTTTTTATGTTTCGCTGAGCTCCACGCTTCTTCTCGTGCCCATGATCAGGCGATGTACACAGCCGCTATGTTTTTGTCGCTTTTTGTCACCATCCCGAGTCTCGTGCGCGTGTTGTTTCTCTTCTTTGATCTTGTTTTGAGATCTACACCTGCTTCTTCGTTATCTGCAAATAGTACTCCACCTAGCCTGGTTATATCTGCGGCACATACAACGAGGTAGGCACGCTCTACGATGGAATCCTAACACCATATTCCCGCCACCAACTACATCCATCCGGGCACATTTTGGTCCAAAGTATCCCGAGAAGAACGGTCACACCCTCTCATAGCTCCGTTCATCTGTTCCGTCATCCTCCTCGATCCCCCCTGCAAACATGGCCCAGAATTCCGTCAAACGTCGTTTCATCCATTCCCATCCGGTCTCCATGTATTCCCGTCGCTCCCCGTGAAATGTCGGTTCATCCCATGCCATGCCATCAGCTGTGTGGGCCGATCAGTTCGATAACCCGGCCAACCAGCTCGCTCACTACGAAACCACCGGGCCGGAAATTCTGGCACAAACGGGCGGGAAGATCGACGCCTGGGTGGCGGCTGTCGGCACCGGTGGAACTCTGGCAGGTGGGTGTGGTGCCTCATAACGAGCGTTAGCGAGCGTGTGTGCTGTTCACTCCAATGTGCCAGCTGACGAATTCCTGGCGTTTCCCGGCAGTAAGAACTCCTGTCGATGTCGCAAGGACTAAATACACGACATGGGGCAGACGGATGGTACACTCTGGTCGTACGTACGGATTCTGCGTCTCCACCACTCATTGCTGTGAAGACGGCGACGGGCTGTGTGGGTGGGTGAAGGTGTCCGCTAAGACAACTACTGATACGGCAATTGAGCTTGTCACGAGTTTTGACCTGCTTTGGCGGCGGCTGCTGTCCAAGATGGATCGATTCGTACTTCGAGGTGGACTTGTATCACCATCGATTGCGCATTCTACGCTACATGATTTTCTTGCCATAAAGGCAACAGTATAGAGTGAAGGACGCTCGTGGCCTGTCTGCAACGGCTTCTAACGCTTGCACTCCGTGTCTTTGATGTTTTACGACGCGTTGCGGTGCGGTGGCATTCAACGAAGGCACGTCGCGGTTCTTGAAGGAAAACGTGCCGGGGATCAAGTGCTTTGCGGCCGACCCGCCGGGGGCCTCGATGTTCGCGTACTACACCAAGGTGCGTCCGCGAGACAAAAACAGCAACACCAACCCTTGTCTGTGACCGACAGTTTGTGCTTCGGTCTGCAACGCTTGATGTGATAGCCGTACTGGCTCTGCTTCCAAGTTAGATGCTTGTAAGGTTGATATACATTGATGGCTAGTGGAGGCAGTTCGCCCGTTATTTAGCGACGCAGAGCGATTGAAGTAATTTTTTGAGCCTGGCGCCGCAAGTGCTTTGATTTGGTGGCCCCATGGAACAATACCGCGCATCGTCTGTTGTTCTTCTCGCGCTGTATGGCTTGTTGTTGATATGCATTGATTGCTGTGTGTTGGCGGGAGACCTTGTTATGTGTCTGGTTTTCCCCAGTGGAGTGAGGAGGCCGCGCACAGCTTGCCAGATCTCATCCCCGTAGTAGAGTAGTCAACCCTCCGTGCTCTCAACCGACGCCCAAAGCTGAGACTTCTAAAGTGACTCACGGCGATTTTAAGCCAGACCCCCTCACGCCCCCCCTCTCTCGTCGTGTGGAAACAATGCTCCATCCTCTCAAGGGCACGAGATCAATTGTCCAACCGCTCGAGGCATGCAAAACATGAGTAAACCACCTCCCGCTGTTATTTGTTGTGATGGACTCCCGAAAAGGGCGAAATGGAAAGGTCGGAAGGCGGCTCGATCACGGAAGGGATCGGGCAAGGAAGAGTGACCGGGAACCTGGCGACGTGCGAAGGGTTGATCGATGGGGCTTTCTTGGTAAGAGCAGGCATGACAACATTGCAACCTTCCAACATTACAACATTACAGAGGCGCCGGAGTGCGACGCTTTCCACAACGACTTTGAGGCATCGGAATTCGCATTTCTCGAAAAAAATGAAGGCGTTGTACTAGGTGACAAGTTCGGCTGCTTGGAAACAAGATTCCGGCGAGGGCTTTGAGAGAAGCGCTGTAGCTGGCAACGTTTTTGCCTCTAAGATATGGAAGCGCCTACATAGCGCGGAATCGGAGATCCGCCAAGACGGAGTGAAATTATTTCGTCGTATGATACGTGTGTTGCTTGATCCGAAACTAGGTTATGCTGTGTTTGTTTGGTAGAAGGCTTTCGTTATTGATCTTGCAATGCCGGGATAGGATCAGGAGGGGCAGTTTGGTACGGTTTTGATTGCCAGTGCCCGTTCTTGGGATGGCAAGTCCAAGTGCGCCTCACGATTTCGCAGTTTTGTAGTGCCTACACAAGGCGTGCAGGGGTCGTGCGTCTAGTGTAAGCAAGCGAAAGGTCTTGTCCACCCACGTTGTCTGGCGATTGTTGCCCGGAATCATCTTCAGTTTCCGTGTTTCAACGCATTTGTAGGGAATGCTGGATATCGATTCGCTGGGCGGTTATCACGCGAGGACAACAATATTTACAGCAAGAATGACCACGATAGCAGAGCTCCATTTCTCTGCACGGTTGTCTTGCGCGCGCGGGCTGCGTGTTTGACGACGACGTTGGCGACGTTGTTCGTTGACCAGATCCCCGACGCGGAAACAATCGCGATGGTCTATAACCTCTTGCACTACGAGGGCATCTTCGTGGGAGCGTCTTCGGCGCTGAACATGGTTGGGGCGGTCAAGACGGCGGAGGCTGTAGGGGCGGGCAATACTGTAGGTGAGCAGCGTTCCTTGCATGATGAGTGCTGGTATTTTCGGCTTGTGATGGGGAATGGTTTCACACATAGGACAGATCAGATCGTTATTGATTGCCATAGATCATTGCGGTCGGTCGGTCGCAGATCACCCAAACCTATAGCTATAGATCGATCTGTTTTTGATTCTTGATCTATAGGCACAAATCGATCCGAACCTATCTGCCGCTCTTGATCTATAGTCCATAGATCATCTGCGATATTTCCGGGTCTTTGATCTATAGACACAGATAGGTCTGTACATTGTCCGCCGCTCTTGATCTATAATCCGTAGATCATTGGTCATTTTTCCGATTCTTGATCTATAGACGCAGATAGCTCCGAACATATCTGCCGCTCTTGATCTATAATCTATGGATCATCGGTGATATTCCCGACTCTTTATCTGTACACCACAGATCATCGGTGATCTTTGCCGCTCTTTATCTGTACACCACAGATCATCGGTGATCCCTGCCGCTCTACATCTGTAGACCACAGACCATGCGGGTGGTCTTTCGGGCCGTGTGGCACGTGCCATCTCAGCTTCTCGAGAGAGCTTTCCCACACCTTCCACACACCACACTGCTCCCACACACGCGAGAGGCCACGCGCGCCTAGGATGGCAGACACGAGTGACGGCAGCCGCCTCGGCTGCAGACCAAGAGGTTATGCCTGTGGACGGTGATGAGAGCCCTAGCCCTCGGACGACTCGCCTTGTTCGATGGTATAAGACTATCTGTCGTGAACTTCTATTGACTTTCGGACCCTTCGGATCCATGTTTTCGTGCATTGTACCTTCGTTGGGTACTTCAGCCCATGATAATCGACGGCGTCAAGTGCTGTCGTGAGGGAATGACTACATAGTGCGGACAGAAGAAGTTACTGGGTAGAGAGAACGGAACAGTTCTATATTAATGAGTGAAGACAGCAACACATATATTGGCTCTTCATCTGTAGGCCACAGGGCCAGAGATCATCTGTGGCAGTTTCAAGTGTTGATCCATAGATTCGGATATATGTGTTGATCCGAATGTGTTTGTCGCTCTTGATCTATAATTCGTAGATCATCCGTGATATTTCCGACTCTTGATCTATAACCCATGGATCATCTGTGATCATCTGTGATATTTCCTACTCTTGGATTTATAGACACAGATTGATCCGAACATATGTGCCGCTCTTGATTTATAATCCATGGATCATCTGTAATATTCCCGTTCTTGATCTATAGACACAGATAGATCTGTACATTGTCTGCTGTACATGATCTATAATCCATAGATCATCGATGATACCTGCGTGCTCCTGATGTATACTCCATAGATCATCTGTGATAGTTCCAACGCTTGATCTATGCACCATAGATCATCTAGATCATGATCTATCCGACGTGTGAATGGTTTTCCACAGAATATGATTTAGTGTTGTGGGCGCATAGACGTACCACTTTTCTAGCCGGTGGTGTTCATGACACAACTGCTGTTGCGGTGCATTGTTTTCCCGACAAACTGGATTTGGTTATGGGAACACAAATAGTTCGGCCCTACGACCGTTGAAGCCACACTTGCATTAATATGAGATTATAATGAGTGCGTGATTACCATCATGTTGCTAGAGGGCCTGGGGGGGGGGGCATGAACAAGGGCTTGTAAGTAAGGGTATATGTCGACCGGGCGCTTCTCCCGCTCGAAATTGTGTCGCGAAGCACGCCATCTTTGGGGGGTGTAGAAACCATCCCTAAATCTCATCCCCAACTGCTACGAGGTGTGGATTCATTTTCCGACGCCGTTTGTGCTGCGCACTCGTGACAGTGTCGGTGCTGTGCGACGGAGCGGCGCGGTACCAGAGCCGGCTGTTCAGCAAGTCATGGCTGACGGAGAAGGGGCTGTTGGAGAGCATCCCCGAAGAGTGCCGGTACCTCATCACCCTAGAATAGTAACGCCAAGGTTGCAACATGGCCACACTGGACTGCATAGAGCACCACCACCACCGTTGAGTAGACGAAAACGCAACAACTTCGATTTGATCAGGGTCACCCTCCATGAGTAGAGATAGATGACCGTCTTAGGAGTAAATAGAGCCATTTGGAGCGCGAAGGGAGGGGGAGAAGAAGAAAACACGTGGATCCACAGGCCTGCTCAATGGTTTCCGTTTGAGTGATGGAATGGTCTTTCGGTGTTGCCTCGATGAAGATGTTGGTGTTTTTTCCGTGTTTTTTCGGATATGGAAGTCGGAAGCACTTGGTACCTGAGCGACATTGCGTCCCCTGCCTCCAGAAATGTCCTTCATTCAGTTATTGCCTCGGTGTGCATGGGTACGGATCGCGTCCGTATGCTCCAAAGCATCGGTCCGGCAGTGAGAGGCGATCTCTAGGGTGTGTAAATCCTCCTGTGTCGTTACATGTGGTGAAGATTTGACTTGCTAATGGTTGCTTCTGCGTCACTAGAAAATATCGTGCTTAACGGCGTACAGGTATCAATCAGCAGGGTGTCAGCGTTTACGCTTGACCGTGGAAGCTCGTGGGGCACGGGAACCTCCGCGAGATGTTTTTGTCGTACAACGCCGGGCGAAATGGTTTTCTGCTCAAATATGTACCTGATACAAGACAATCTTCAACCACTTCAGCCGTTGGCTTCACACATGTTTCATCTCTCCTCTCAGCCCTGAACCTAGTGTTAACTCAGATGCTACGTGTGTGGCTCGTCTTTTGGGCGCAAGAAACACTCTACCGTTGTCTACCGTTGTCAGGAAGTTAGTTCAAGGGGTTTCAAGGCATGTTTAGCAAAGTCTGGACTTAACAGGGATCTAGTTATTCCCCTACTTGTACGTGGGCGAGATTATCTCACATCCTTACGGCGGAGTCCACGGGAACCAAATAGAACTCGTACCTACTTGTACAGGGAAGGCTCTCACGCTTCTACTAAGTATCTCAACGACGAAAGTTCCGAACCGTCCCTAGCCCTCCTCCGAAAACGTTGCTCTGTCTGTATGAAAAGGTTAGTGTGTCCGTCTTGTTCGACATTACAACGGTGCTTGCTCCTACAATCGATTCACGAACGAACTTCGACGGGCATGGAGGTCTTCGAACCCATCGAAACCTCAACGATTTTTTAGTCTCACGCGACCGTCAAGTCCAAAGCAGGTCTTTACATCCCAGTTTCAAGTCTTTCCCCCCTGAACAATGTGAGAGGTACATAGCTTTCGAGGCATGGCCTAGACCAGCAGGGACCGCCTGAGCGGCACCACCCCATGGGAAAGCACCAGTGCGTCAAATAGCTTCGTTGTAGCAGGAAAGGAGCGGAGAGGTGATTCAACCGAGTCAGCATATTCGCTGCCTCGCGCCAACCATGACTCCACCAAACAAGACCCCGTCGCTGTTCAAGACAAGCAGGTCCTCAAGCAGCAAAAACTGGCCAGAAAATCACGCGCGCCATGACAAGTCGAAACAGAAACAACGACCCCCACAAACAAGACACCGTTAGTGTCCATGTCAAATAGTTGACCAATGACGAGCAGGCTCTGCTCGGTACATTTCGGAAGACACCCCGCAGGAGGCCCTCATTGATCCGGAAAGCATGCCAGCCGAAGATGACCGCATCAACAGGGGCTTCGCGAAACGGCAACGGTTCCTCGCTATGTCACGTGGGGTCCATCCCTAACTCCGCTTTGGCCAGCGATACCCTCTTCACGTTGTTTCTCTAAACCTTGCCCGATTTCCTCTTCTCCTTCTTCGCCATGCGCCGTTGCAATCGGTTACCCTCCTCTTCGCCATCGCTCGGCGGTAAAGCCTCCGGCGCGATATCCGGAGGCAGCTGGCCCGCGCTGGTGTATTTTTCCGCTTCCTTGAGCTCCTTCTTGTTCTTCCACTCCGCCAGCGACAAGTAAACTTTAGGAGACACGAAGGACGAGCGAACATGTACACGGGAGGAGGGATCGGGGATATGAGGGCGTAGATATGTCGAGGCTGGCTGCTGGACAAGGGCGTCTGGTCCCGGACGGAATGCCGCATGATTTCTCCGATTGGGTAAGATTTTCGTGAAAACCGAAAGGACGATTAGACAAACGGCCCTGGGGCTCGCATACATGCAGGGTTGTGCTCCATCCCCTGGCCCTTTCGTTGCTGCCGCAAGCTTGGTGGCGAGCGGACCGTGCCTAATGCTGAAGGTGAGCAGTGGTGTTTCTGAGGGAGGTGTTACTCCCGGCAAGATTTCGTGTGTTGAATATATACCTCGTGGAGGAGCTTGGACGTCAAGCTGTAAGGCGATGGCCGAAGTGTGAAAGGCCATAACGGCTCCAACATCAACCAAACACAACGGTAGCAACACGATCAGCAGTTGTACTGAGAACATCGGGACTGCTGTCAGAAAACGAGTCATCTTCATACGCTTGTCGATATCCACGTTCTACACACCAGGCCATGCTTGATTGATCGCTTCGGTACTTTTCGAATGGGTACGGATGGAATCTCTGTCCATCTGTTACACTTGTGCCTAAAACGATGGGAGGAGGAAGGGTGTCTTGCTCGTTTACTGGCAAACCAGCTCTTGGGGGTCAGATGCACATCAAGGCTGATTTGATTTCCCATCAGTGGGGACAACAAACAACACTCAACGAACACTACTCACCGGCCCCCGAGATAATGATAAGAAGCAAGACCGAGGACATCACGCTCAGCACCGAGATGATAGACTCCTGCTGCTCCGGCGATATTGGCATGTCTGGTGCTGCTTTCGCTGCGTCCTCGGCTAGCACCATCAAGCTCACTGAGGGAGGGGCCACCGACGCTGAAAGCCCTCGCTGCGACGTCGCTTGCCGCGCGGCGCTGGTGTGTCGTGCTATCCTTGACCCCCACCCCTTGGTATCTGAACGTGCCAAGGCATAAGAGTTTTGAAAGGCATTCAAGGGGGGAGGTGTACCGTGCACGTGTGCAAGTGTGTGGATGTGCTGGTCAGCTCCTTCGGGTCGGTGAAAGGATACAAGCCTATCTCGAGCTCTCCCACTCGCTTGACGTTCAAGTCGAAATCCTCCATTTTGTGTAAGAGCCTTGTCGGACGCTAGACTAACATCCAAATTGCGAAGACATGAGACAACAGATGAGGCACAACGATCGTTCCACATGCGAGAGATCTCAAGCATGTGAAGGTGAGGTTTGGCAGAGAAGGTCTTGGCGGCGGGGTTGCGAACATGAGCACCTACATGAGTGCCCTATTATAGGTTGCCTAGGCGCGGTTGTAACCGGAACACTCACATACAGCGTTTCCCCGCCCGATCAGCACGTTGGGGCCACCCACAAAGGCCTGCGCTGCGCTCAGCAGCAGAAGAAGAATGGGTAGCCGGAGCATGGTGGCGACTGCGAAGAAGCAGCAGTACGTGCTACTGTGGTGCAGTGTGTACAGCAGCAGTGATGTGCCGAACGTGCCAGCCGGGGGCACCGCGGAATCGATAACCCACTGTGTAACCCTGCCCACGTCAGGTGTCCTCTCCGCTCCAATAGCGCCACATTAGCTTTGAAGTCCCTCTCTCTCTCCAGTCTCTGCTGACCATGTCAAAGCAAGGCAATGGGTCTGCTCCAAATGAGATGCCTGTCGCAGATGACTCCTCGAAACCTGTCCACGTGATGGATCTAATCAAGCAATTCGACTTCTTGTCTATTGGACTGAGGGGCAAAATCCACTGCGCTCTGACAAACCGGGATCTACCTCTCAACAGCGCCGCCGTCCATCAGCACCTCAACAGCAAGAAGTTGAAGAAAGAGAGGGAGTGGTGAGTTGATGCATCGTGTTCATGTTTGCTGTGGCTTGTGTAAAGTGCTTGGTCGTATGGCGTTGACACCCTTTCCTGTATGTAGCTGCGATTGAGGCGGCGATCGAAACTCCCGAGGAGTGGCTGGCAGCACAGCAGTGGCGCGCTTTGCTACATAGAGGTCACACATGACTTATCGTGTACGCTAGTATCTGCACAGGCACCGCTGGCCCCAAAACAACTCACAAGTACATGGCCCGAAGCAAGCGTGGTAACTGAGGTTTGTATGTCCTCCAAAAGTTTGCTGTAGATTTCGTACGCAGATAGAGCCAGTGCGCGATCTGCCTCAATCTACACGTTTCAGGGGGACTGAGGCCCGCACAAGCTCATGGTCGAATAGAGAAAACATACCTTGCGTTTGAGGGGGTTCGAAATCTCTATGCATAGTACGAATCTAACATGACGTAAAATTGGTCAGCAGCACTCCGTTGTTTATAGCTTAATGTCTAGTGGGACCCATCATCGTGGAACAGTACAAATTCAACGAAAGAGGCCGATGAATATGCTATCTAGATACCGGCGACGAAGAACGTGGCCAGCGTTATTTTTTGGCGCATTCATACGCGTACCCATGGCTGCGATCGAAGTAAAGGACGCTGAAACTCACGAACGTTCTGAGTTGTTGTTCACGATCTGGCAGCTACACAGCGTCCGAGCTACCGCTTGTATCTACCGCTCACAGAACCCGATGAAGGAGGATTAATTCCACAGTTGCCGGCAGCGACGCTGTAGCGCCTCACTGCTGTGCGGGCCTTTCAGCACCCCTTTTTATTCTTGACTCCTTCAAAACCCAGACTCCTTGATACCCCCTCCGACCAACCGCCTGCAGCCCAGCTTGCTCCATTCCACGCGGTACGCCAAGCAGCTCGCTCGAACACGCGTGCATTGAAGCGGCCTTGTCGAGCTAGAGCTATGCCGGCAATCGGTCGAGAACACCACGGCGGGATGGTGGTTGAGCGTCACAGCGCCGTCGCCCGCTCGTCGTCCTCATCTCTCTCGTGTTGGTTCTTGCATTGCCAAAACCTCACAGGTATAACGCCGACTTCAGCAAGTACGAGCCGTTTGTTGTTGCCCACAAAACGAACCCGAAGTTGCTCTTCTGCACGCTCACGCGCATCGAGCTCAACCGGATCCCCAAGGAAGTGGAGGCTCACGTCAACGGGAAACGGTACCGCAACAGAAAGGCAGAGATGGAAGGGTTGAAGCAAGCACAGAGGCAGCCGCTGGGGGAGGACACTGAGGAGGAGGACGAGGAGGAGCACGGTGCAGAATTTTGGGTACGTGGGAATGTCAAGGCCGGGCGATGGATTTTGCGCTGTGTGTGTGGTTGACGATTGACATGTGTCCTTCACAGCGGCTGCTGTTGCGCATGATGTGGGACGTGCACCGATGGTCGAACCGATCAAGCTGGCACCATGCTATTCTTGATATCGAACCGCGTTCGAACGTCTCCCAAGCCAACTCTGAGCAGATTTCAACCTGCAGCTGGACGCTACAGCAGTAGGTTGTTCTCTCGCCCGTGTACTCAATTATACCTGTGATGTTTTTGGGTGTCTTGCTGTCATCGACGACAGGTGCCTACCGGGGGCGCAGAAGCGATGGATGAAGACGGCGAGTCTGACCAGGAAGAGGACGAGGAGGAGGAGGAGGGCGATGACAAAACAGAAGAGAGAGGGGCGGGGGGCGGAGTGCAGCGGGCGCCACGACGAGCAGACAAAGACCAATCAGCTACACGGGAAGGGAGACAGAAAAAGAGCGGCAAGGAGGGTAAGGCTGACAAGACCAAAAGGAAGGCGGAAAGAGGGCGGGAGGATGGCGGCGAAGGCGGGCAGCAGAACGGGTCGTCATCGGGCGGTCAGGGTGCCAAGGGACAAGCAGGCAATAAAACGGGTGGCGCAAAAAGCAAACAACGGGGGGGTAAGGGAGCCGCCAAGCTGGCGGCCAAGAGCCCGAAACCGAGCCCTCGCTCGGATGATACCCCAGCGGTTTCGAAAACGGTGGTGAGGGATGCTGCGCTCGCCTCGTCGCCCTCGTCTAGCTCAAAAAAGGCCAAGACGAAGGCGAAAACTCCGAAGAAGAGTGAGGGGGGGGAGACCCCGCCGAAAGGGAAAGGGGGTGTTGGAAGTGCGCCCCCAGTAGCGGCGCAACCGTCCGCCAAGCGAAAACATAAGGTGAGAGGAAAACTTAGGCTTTTGGGCGTAAGGGCCTGGGGGATGGGAGATTTTAAGGCAAAAGAATCGTGTGCCATCCTTTTGTCCACCAAAGATTCGGAGAAGCCGAAAAGTGCAAGACTCACGTCGGTTTTTTTCGTTGGGTACGCTACGTGCCCTCGTTTCCACAAACAAGGCACAATTTATTGTTTGCGGGCCTCGAGTTACGCCCACGCCTACGAGGCACCGTTCTATGTATCCTCGAGCGATGTTGGCGTCTTCTCGTGGTATTCCCACCGAGAAACCAACCGGTACTTCACCCGCGAAAAACGTGTGATAACCACCGCACTGAGGGTTGTTGATTGTTCGTATGGAGTTGTCACGTTCGAAGCCCCGCAATTCCACGCGCGTTAACATATGGCAGGTCTCTGACGAGCCGACATCCAGCGGCAAGAAGAAGCGAAAAGCTTGAAAAGGCACCACTGGCAAGCTGTCGCTCGATGCTGGAGAAGGAAAAAGTGGTTGATGATAACAGTATGGACGCATCCAGTCGCGGTCGATGAACGTATTTCCTCAGTGAACCGTGGTGCAGGCCCGCCGGAGTCTAGGCCTTACCCTGGTTCGGTTTTTCGGGTGTCCGGACTCGCATGTTTCCTGGTGGAAGCATGTAGAGCTGCAGATGTATTGCAGCTACCCTTGGTAAGGGGTGGAGAACGAATGTCCTGACGTCCTGACCCGTGTCTTCCGCTTTACTGGATACATGCAATCGCTTGGCATGTGTTTGTGTGCGTTTTGAAAGGACAGCCCGTACACCGTGATCGGTATGTCTTGTTGCTCAGGGTCCGTTCTTTCTATCTGGTGTTGAATTCTGATTATCATCGAGATCGACGATGGCAGCCGCAAATTCGTTGATACGGACGCCATTCTCGTACCTCTGCGCGAACCTGCTGTAGGCGCGGTTCTTTCATGCCTCGACCTCCACGCACTTGTAGTTCCACAATTCTTTGGTTGCGTAGATTTTGCATTCGTTTTGTCACTGCGAGAACGGGCTTCTTGCTCATAGCAGAGCCGTCGCGGATCGGGTTTGATGTTGCGGGACGTTCAGGTCAATATCCGAAAACATATTTCCTATACCCATAGGCTTGCCCTTAGATCATGTCCACAAGCCGTACCCCGTGTACTCAGGCGCTCAATGTGTTTCGGTCGCGCGTGGGGTCTGCGGCGGCAGTGGCCTTCTTCGGTCTTTCTGGCGGCAACGGTCCGTTATCCGTGGCAGGAGTAGTATCGCTACGATTGCTCTCAACATCGAAATCAGCGTCAACAGCCGCTAGCCCGCTGTCTTCGCCAAGAAACTCTCGGTACGCTAATACCATTGCCCGATTCCTGGCGTCGAGGGCAGCCGATATCGGGGTCAAGCCCTTTGAGTTCTTAGTGTCTGCAGAGGCTCCCCACTCCAAGAGCAGACCGGCGACCTCGGCACCCGTTTCCCCTCTAACGTCACTCCCTCCGTATTTGCCTGAAGATACCGAAGCTAGCATGTGCAGCGGGGTGTTGTTGCCCTGGTCGATTGCGTTGCAGTCTGATCCTGCTTCGAGCAAAACTCGGACGACGTCCACGTGCCGATGGAGAGTTGCTGCGTGAAGGGCGGTCCCTCCTGCCGAATCGCGAGCGCACACGTCTGCGCCGGCTTCCAGTAGCGTTTGGACCACTCCCACGGTTCCCTTTTTCGTTCGATGGGCGGAAAAGCGGGGGGTTGCCATGGTGTACGTAGACATTGTTTGTGCTAGTAATATTTAGCAGCGTTGATGGTGGTGCCACCCACAGCAGTCTGTACTTTTCTCGGGTCTAAGAGGAACAGCATCCACAAACATGAGGCAAAAGAATGTGTACTTCGGCGGGACGACTACTACCCTACTGCTGCTGCTGCTGTTGTTGTTGTTAAACGCAAACACCTTACGCAGAACGGGAGGTAGATAGAAGACTCACATGCCTTCCGCAAGAATGGCACCAATAGTCTATTTCTCGCGTGTTGGCACCACAAATATTGGAAGATGAATTCCACGTTGTTTTATTGTCTTTTTTCGCCTTGTACGACGGTTGACTGATATCAGCTTCTCAGCAGGACAGGAGTGGCATGCAACTACTGCAGAAGAAGTCGATACTCTACTCTTTTAGATTAAATGAATTGTTGCCGGAACACATGGGTCTTCGTTCAGATTTCTGCGCCCGACCCTCACCTTCCTTGCCGCGATGATGAGCCCCGTGATGGTGCCGTCGCCATCAAGGACATCCCCCCCCGCATCTAGTAAAATTTGAACCAAGTCAGCATTCGCCTGGCCGCAGGCGTATAGAAAAGCAGAGAGCCCACTTTGATCCGGCACATTGACTGAGATCCCGGAATCCAAGCACTTCATCGTCTGGGGTATGTCTCCTAAACCTGCCGCTCTCCTTAAGTCTGCGTGTAACCGCTCCGTCGCTTGTGCCTGGGACAGGGCGGCACTTTGACTCTCGTGGCGCAACCGCAAGCGATGGAGGCGCTTCTCCGTGCGAGCCACCTCCCGCCGCTTGGCAGTGTTGACCGGCAGGTATAGCTCGGGGTCCATTTGGTGGGCTCTTAGTTCTCGTTCGGCGAAAAAGGTCTGCTCCTCGTCTCTCGCACAGGATGTTTCGAGGTTGAGTATCATGTCCTTGCGCTCGATGGATTCCAGCTTTTCAAGCGCACGGTCCAGCCTGCGCCCAAGCTCGGCCGCGCGGGCGTTAGCCTCCTTTTCTCTTTCGGTCGCCTTGGCTGCCAAGTTTTCGTGTGCCTCGTTGATGTAAAGCGAGTTTTTCACCCTGCGCTCGGCAACTTCCAACTGCCGTTTGATCTGCCGAGCTTCGTTGTCCTTGTCTAGCGCACGATGTCGCACATCGTCGGTATCCATTGTCGCAGCATGCGCACTGCTTCCGCCATCACCCTGCTCGTGTTCCGCTCTCGCGTCCTGTCTGTGGTGACCGTCTGGATCCCTGGCTGTTTTTCCAAAGCTCCTCTCGAACTCGAGGCGGTCGCACCGTAGCTGTAAGATCTTTGCTCGACCATCTGCCGCTGCGAGTCGGGCGCGGAGAGCAACGTCGTCCTCGCCAAGAGTTGCGCTCGGTGGATCAGGTTGTTTCCGTCCTCGGAGCGGGCTCCGAGGCGCTTCTCTCTGGCGCCTTTTGTCGAGCTCGTTCGCAAGTTTACGAACCTGCGGCTCAAGCTCTTGGACACGCTGGCGTAGCGAGTCTGCCTCTTTCCCCCTCGCGTCTGCCCTTTTGCGGGCCCTAGCCAGTTCTTTCTCGAGGGCAAAGGTTCTGTCTGCGAGTGTTGTTGGCGAACGCGGGGACGAAACGTTTTTTGAAGAGGAAATCGGCATTGCTAGCCGTGTTCGCGGTGGGGTCTTGGCCGGAGGTCTTACTCTTTCATCTGGTTGAGCTAGTACCATGGCTTGCTGACGCACTCACTCAGGACCAGAAAGTCTCGCTGGTCTCTTTCTGTGCTCTTGCTCCCACTTTTTTCTCTATCGCGTACAACAATGTGGTATGGTATGCGCTGCATGTGTCATTGATCCACCTGGTTTGCAAAAACCTCTTGTGCCGGTTCGGGCGCGGGCGCGATCTCGCCGCATGTCTTTCCCTCTATTTCGCCGCATATCTTAGCCCCCTTACACCTTTTACCCGTGTTGTGTCCTTACGCGTTTGATACGGATGGTGGTGTACACGATCTTCGTTGCTGCCCTGTGGGTGTTGGCCTTGCTAGAGCCCCAAGTTCGAATAGATGCGGCTGTCTGTGATGGTGAAACCGTGACCGATCCAGTGTCGCTTCGAGATCCCACCGGCTGGGACAGCCAAGATTCAATCGGGGGGGCCGGGCAGAGAAGGCAAGGGCACGTCAGTGCAGAAGTTACGGCCTGGGACCAAAAACACGTTGTGGTTTTTGGTGGTACAAGCGTGCGAACTGATGACGTTAATGATGTCGTTGGACGGGAAGCAGGAGTCTTTGTCGTGGACATCACCAACCCGGCGAACTGGACGGCGCTCGAGATGGTTGGTAAGGGCGGTATTGTTCACAAGCAACAATTGTGAAAGCCAGCCGTGGGGCTACAATGCCAACGATAGCTCGTATTTCTTAGTCGATGCCATTGTGAAAAGGGTCGATTGTCCTCGACAGACGTTGGGGAAGTTGTACCTGTTGATTGGCCCCAAGCCTAGTGCTGCTGGATGAGCACGACCGTCCCGGTTGACAAAGTGAAGAGATGGTAAAGTCGTTTTACTGGTTTTGTCCTCGTAGACACAAGCAACGGGGCAGAGTGAGCACCAGTGTGCATCACAAACACCGAGGCACGCGAGCAACAGCCACAAGACACAATCGGAACTTGGAACACATGACAGCACGGAACGCGCGACAACCTTCCAAAGATACCACTACCGGATATACCCCGGAGGTCCAAATGGCCGATGGACGGCCACGTACTTCGCACTTGCATAGCTCAAACCACACATGATTACTACCGCAGTAGCCTTCGTAAGGATGGCATCATCCACCTCACAAACAGTACCCGCTATGAAGGAAATCTCCACAGTATTTCGAAAAGGGAAGATTATGTGATGTCATGTATGTATGCTGTCTGCACGAAATACCCAGCAGCAGTTATTGGCGATGGGTGTGGCCATTGCGGCAGGAAAAGAAAATCCCACGTGCCCTGCTGTCCTGGGGCTACCAAGTTGGCAACCCACATGTGAACTGCTGCACATATTCGACGGCGTCGTGTGTTTCGTGATGCGCAGCTTGCGAAGCAAGCCGCTACGTACACTCGGTGACGCCGTCCACAGTTCCAGATTCTACCGTAGTACGGGATCTTGATCGAGATTGTCATCTTGATCCGGCAGTGCATGGAAAATAAAAGTATCACATCGCAACTTCGAGAAAACAAAGTGCACGGGCACGCAACGGGCACTCGGCTACATAACTGACCTCAAACCACAAGTATGAACATAACCACAATATGCCTTGGCCTTGCGCAGCATACGATGGAGCACCGCATGCCGTATTCAGACCCGCTTCATTCGTGTGGGACAATTCTTTGTTCGTGGTCTGCGGGCATACTGAGGAGCCCTTCACGGTGACAGCCGAAGTTTGGCGAGCCGACATACAGGTGCATACCTACGTCGACCTGAACATGCGGCGGAGGCCTCTCCGCCACAGTCAATCCTCGTGTTCGAGGGCAAATATCGTACGTAGCTTGCAGGTTCATGGCCTTACCCAGGATTCTCTAGAGGCCAAGGCCATGCAGTAGGCCAACAAGATTGTGCTATTGATCTGTACACCGATATTACCCAAGAGCAACAACCCTCAGGTCGAAGCACGGAAAATGGGTTGAAAGTACCTCCACCTGGCCTCGAACTGCCCTCCATTTGTCCACGTCACCTGAAACAGGGATTCGAAGAGGCTCCGGAGGGTCTGTGGCGACCCGTGAACGCTTCCAAGACTGATGCCTTGGGCGGGCAGGTGTCTGATATCCCCAGATATGGACACACGGCAACAGTGCTCAACACAGGAGAGGCCAACCCCACAGAGGTATTTTCTGTAGAAAAGTATAGCACACAGGGCTTAAGATGCGAGAAGTACTCTTTCACGATTGCCCAGAGAAATGGTGGCACAACAAGTTCCAGTCAATGACAGCCTGATTTGACCCTCTGACGTTCATCTTATTCGCACGGGAACCGCACCCACGACGTTGCGGAACAGGCGTGGGCAATTGTAATTGGTGGTATGACCGGGAGTCAGAACAGCGTGGATACCAACCTCATCTTGCATTTGTCCGAGTCCTCGGATGAGTTTGTGTGCGATGAAGCCGCCCTAGTAAACATCACCAGCTCCTACACCTGCGGCCAGCGGACGCCGACCAGGCCGACAGAGACGGAGGGAGAGTGGTTATACTTGGACTCAAGGCTATCAAACGATTCGAAGCCTGCCTCCCGTTCCTACCACGCCGCCGCCTCGATTGCCTCCAACGGTCTGGGTGGCTCTGCGTGCCTCTACATGTACGGCGGCCGAAACTACGAGATGAGCATACTTTACTCGGACCTTTGGAGCTTGTGCCCAGTTTCCAACTATCTCGGGAACAGCGAGGACACAACATTCACTTGGACCGAGCTGTCCCCAGCGGGAACTCTGCCATTGGGACGGTATGTGGCGAATAGCTGTATGCTTGATGTCTGGTGGTGTAATTCTATGTCATTCCGAGGCTTTCGATGTACACTATTGGTCCTACAGTAGAACTCGCTAGTACTATTCTCAACGACGGTCGTCGTGAGTCTGATTCTAGTCCAAAATATCTGACATGGTCGGGCTTCCGCGAGCCTGTGGACGTATGGTTCATGATCGAGAGACAACAGTGTATTCTACAATTTCAGCTTGCTATTCCAGTTGTTTTATGGTTGAGGCTCTCCACCCCTTGTCCGCCTCCCTTTCCAGATACGGCGCGGTCTTCGTTGCTGGAATCAAAGACGCGCCGTATCGCATTCTGCTATACGGCGGTACGGGAAGATACCCAAATTGGGTGGGTGCTTGGGCTTGACCTTGTTCTTTGGATTCACCCTGCCGTAGAGAATTCCCTCCTGCCAGAGCCGAGGTGATCAGATGACTACACGGAACTGTTGAGCATAAACACTCTGGCTTGTAGTGAAAACATCTATGTACAGCCTCCAAGATGGGAAAGCAGGATCGCTCAAAGCAAGATGCGACCAACCATGAGTTTGCTAAGACGGGGCCGGGCAAACCGTGCTATCACAGCCTCCCGGGCGGTTCGTGCCACAACGTACATGAACACCCCCTCGCGTTCACGTCTGTCTGGCACAACATGTAGTACATGGCTGACGAGTTCACGAAGGAGTACGACACCTACATGAACGCATGGGTGGACAGCTCCCTTGAGAATGGTAGCTCGACCTACCCAGTGGGAAGGAGAGACCACACTCTGGAGGGCGTCGGGGATTTCTTGGTGCTTATCGCTGGAATCAACAATGACGAAGAGGCTTTGCAAGACATGTGGAACGTCAACTTCTCGAGGTGCGAGCTTACCTTTTGAGCTTGAGAGATGACGAGCTGTGTATGTGTTTGTCATACAGCACCGCATTGTCTTCGCACGGTGCATAACACAACAATTTCACACACGGATGAGCACTCCCATAGTTGTCTAACAGCGCCGAAGTTGGGTTGAGTATTTTATGCATTCCATGCCCACACCGTTGAGCTTCGCAAAGTCTAATACCATTACCCCTTGTTCCACACACGCCCCCTGCAATCGACCTCACCGGTACCGTTCGTCAACCATGCCAGCCCAATGTGTTCGTCCGGCAACTACATGTTTTTCTGTGAGTCCACGTCATCTCCGGTGTGCGGTGTGTGTCCAGACGGCACCGCTACTGATCGCGCCTCCTACGTCTGCGAGACGTGCACCAGCGGCTACTTTGCCGAGGCAGGATCCCAGGAGTGCTCGCCATGCCCTGCGGGAAAGTATGGAAATGGGGACGGCGGTGTCGTGGAGGCAACAGCGTGCAGGTAGACCTTCTCAGATGGTCTTGAGAACACGGTTTTAACGACATCTACATCAGTACCACGGTGTCACACGTGTTCTTGAGGCGCATGCGCTCGGAAACGCTCTGGACTAACTCGCTGTTTCCACACTTTCTGGGTCTTCTTGGCACCGATACGGCGGTGTGCCACGTTGACACTCAGAGGGGTTAACACGAAAGCTACAATGCTCAATAATATCGTTAATAAAATCCGCAAAATGGGTGTTTGAAGCACTGCAACGGGCCTTGAGAAAGCGAAGAGGAGCGATACAGCGGAATAGGGTTGATGGGACGTGTAGTCGGATGGATATTTTGACGAGAAGGATGCCATCGGCAAGTGCACATCTTCGATGGAGTGGGTCGGTAGGCCTTACTGTAAAACATTTCCTGTAAGTCTGTACGATCAACATCCGATCTCTTTTGCCCTTTCCACCGCCGAACCCCGTCCTTTTGTAGCGATTGCCCTGCAGGTACATCGACAACTAACGGCGTGGGGACGGCTTCAGAGGACGGGTGTCTACCCTGCGAGGCGGGTGCGTTCTTTGGGTATAAGGAGGTGCAAGAATATGGACCAGCTCGTTTGTTCTAGAGGCTTCGGACAACTTCTGGATCCAGTGCTGCGCTCGTGTTTGCAATAAAAGAATTGCAATTAGGTTAAGGGTTGGGTCCTCACAACAATGGAGCACTGATGACGGAATACAATGCAACGGCTGTGTGCGAGTGGACAGACATTCAACGAACACCCTCGCGGAACCTTCCGTGTTCCACCCTTACCTCATTTCCGCGATCACCGTCATGTTACCACACCCACAACACGTACCTTCGTTCTCAGGCACCTTCAGCCTGACGGGAGCGCTGGAGTGCTCGCCGTGCCCGTCCGGGTTCTACTCCGAAGTCAGCGCGTCGGAGTGCATCCCCTGCCCCGTCGGCACCTACCGGCAGGAGGACTCCACGCTGGGGTACTGCTCGGATTGCGCGGCCGGCACCTACGCCCCGTTCGAACAAAGCACCGCTTGCTTGGAGTGCCCGAAGGGCTACTACAGCCCCGACGGCGGGGCGACAGAGTGCAGTCCTTGCCCCGCCGGCACGGCCGGCGCCAGCGTTGCCAGCGGCTCCTTGGCCGACGCCTGCGTGTCCTGTTTGCCCGGGGAGTACTCGAGCGAGGACGGGTCGATGGCTTGCGACCGGTGCCCGGCAGGAACGGCGTCGGCCACCAACGGGGCGTCCAGCGATGGCGTTTGTCAGGTGTGGGGGGAGGGAGGCGGGGAATGATTGGGGGGACGTGAACGGAGAGGGAGAAGGAGGGGTGTGTCAGGGTGATGCTTACGCTCGCTCTCGCTAGAAGGGGCTGTCCAATGTCAACCTCGCGATGCTCCGCCTCGATGCATCCAGAATACACAGTTGTTTCACGTTCCGCTTGGGGCAGGCGAGGACGTGGCGTTGGTGTGTTAGTTATTGGCCTCAACTGAGCTATAGGGCAAGCACTCTAAGGGGGGGGGCATACTCTTATGTTTTGCATGTCTTAGCGGTTAGACCATTGACCACGCGTCCTCGAGAGGACGGAGCATTGTTCCCACAGGACCGATCACCGATGGCCAATCGTTCCTTTCTACTTTGCCAAAGGTGGCTC